>JARBHB010000114.1:0-24127 GCA_029891345.1 Dryococelus australis
TAATAATATATCCAAAACGACAATGAGATACATTGTCTATATAGCTGAATTGAACTGTTGTCATCATTTTAAGCAATCTTGTTATTACATCTTGTAAGCAATTGTTACAGGTACTTCTTAGAAGTATGAAGTGTAGGCATACCATAAAGTTTTTAATAAATATATCCCAAAACGACAAATGAGATACATGTGTTCTATATAGCTGAATTGAACTGTGTCATCATTCTTAAGCAAATCGTATTATTACATTCTTTAAGGACAATTGTACATGCGTACTTCTTAGAAGTATTGAATGTAGCATACCACTCAAAGTTTTGTAATAATATATCCAAAACGACAATGAGATACATGTGTTCTATATACTGAATTGAACTGTTGTCATCATTCTTAAGCAAATGTATTATTACATTCTTGTAAGACAATTAGTTACATGCTACTTCTTAGAAGTATTGAAGTGTAGGCATACCATAAAAGTTTTGTAATAAATATATCCCAAAAACGACAATGAATACATGTGTTCTATATAGCTGAATTGAACTGTGTCATCATTTTAAGCAAATCGTGTTATTACATTCTTGTAAGACAATTAGTTCATGTACTTAGAAGTATTGAAGTGTAGCATACATTAAAGTTTTGTAATAAATATATCCCAAAAAACACAAATAGATAATGTGTTCTATTAGCTGAATTGAACTGTTTCATCATTCTTAAGCAAATCGTAGTTATTACATTCTTGTAAGGACAATTAGTTACATGCTACTTCTTAGAAGTATTGAATTGTAGCATACACTTTAAAGTTTTGTAATAATATATCCCAAAAACGACAATGAGATACATGTGTTCTATATAGCTGAATTGAACTGTTGTCATATTTAAGCAAATCGTGTTATACATTCTTGTAAGCAATTAGTTACATGTATCTTAGAAGTATTGAAGTGTAGCATACCACTAAGTTTTTAATAAATATATCCCAAAAACGACAATGAGATACATGTGTTCTATATAGCTGAATTGAACTGTTGTCATCATTCTTAAGCAAATCGTAGTTATTACATTCTTGTAAGGACAATTAGTTACATGCTTCTTCTTAGAAGTATTGAAGTGTAGTCATACCACTAAAGTTTTGTAATAAATATATCCCAAAAACGACAAATGAGATACATGTGTTCTATATAGCTGAATTGAACTGTTGTCATCATTCTTAAGCAAATCGTAGTTATTACATTCTTGTAAGGACAATTAGTTACATGCATACTTCTAGAAGTATTGAATTGTAGCATACCACTTTAAAGTTTTGTAATAAATATATCCCAAAAACGACAATGAGATACATGTGTTCTATATAGCTGAATTGAACTGTTGTCATCATTTTAAGCAAATCGTGTTATACATTCTTGTAATGCCAATTAGTTGCATGGTACTTCTTAGAAGTATTGAAGTGTAGGCATACCATCAAAAGTTTTGTAATAAATATATCCCAAAAACGACAAATTGAGATACATGTGTTCTATATAGCTGAATTGAACTGTTGTCATCATTTTAAGCAAATCGTAGTTATTACATTCTTGTAAGACAATTAGTTACATGCGTACTTCTTAGAAGTATTGAAGTGTAGGCATACACTAAAAGTTTTGTAATAAATATATCCCAAAACGACAAATGAGATACATGTGTTCTATATAGCTGAATGAACTGTTGTCATCATTCTTAAGCAAATCGTAGTTATTACATTCTTGTAAGGAAATTAGTTACATGCGTACTTCTTAGAAGTATTGAAGTGTAGCATACCACTAAAAGTTTTGTAATAAATATATCCCAAAAACGACAATTGAGATACATGTGTTCTATATAGCTGAATTGAACTGTTTTCATCATTCTTAAGCAAATCGTAGTTATTACATTCTTGTAATGACAATTAGTTACATGCATACTTCTTAGAAGTATTGAAGTGTAGTCATACCACTAAAGTTTTGTAATAATATATCCAAAAACGACAAATTGAGATACATGTGTTCTATATAGCTGAATGAACTGTTGTCATCATTCTTAAGCAAATCGTAGTTATTACATTCTGTAAGGACAATTAGTTACATTGCTACTTCTTAGAAGTATTGAAGTGTAGGCATAACTAAGTTTTGTAATAAATATATCCAAAAACGACAATTGAGATACATGTGTTCTATATAGCTGAATTGAACTGTTGTCATCATTCTTAAGCAAATCGTAGTTATTACATTCTTTGTAAGACAATTGTTACATGTGTACTTCTAGAAGTATTGAAGTGTAGGCATACCACTCAAAGTTTTGTAAAAATATATCCCAAACGACAATGAGATACATGTGTTCTATATAGCTGAATTGAACTTGTTGTCATCATTCTTAAGCAAATCGTAGTTATTACATTCTTGTAAGGACAATTAGTTACATGCGTATTCTTAGAAGTATTGAAGTGTAGCATACCACTCAAAGTTTTGTAATAATATATCCCAAAAACGACAAATGGATACATGTGTTCTATATAGCTGAATTGAACTGTTGTCATCATTCTTAAGCAAATCGTAGTTATTACATTCTTGTAAGGACAATTAGTTACATGGTACTTCTTAGAAGTATTGAATGTGTAGGCATACCAGTTAAAGTTTGTAATAAATATATCCCAAAAACGACAATGAGATACATGTGTTCTATATAGCTGAATTGAACTGTTGTCATCATTCTTAAGCAAATCCGTTGTTATTACATTCTTGTAAGGCATTAGTTACATGCATACTTCTTAGAAGTATTGAATTGTAGTCATACCACTTTAAAGTTTTGTAATAAATATATCCCAAAAACGACAAATGAGATACATGTGTTCTATATAGCTGAATTGAACTGTTGCTCATCATTCTTAAGCAATCGTTTTTATTACATTCTTGTAAGACAATTAGTTGCATGTGTACTTCTTAGAAGTATTGAAGTGTAGGTATACACTTCTAAAGTTTTGTAATAAATATATCCCAAAACGACAAATGAGATACATGTGTTCTATATAGCTGAATTGAACTTTGTCATCATTCTTAAGCAAACGTAGTTTATACATTCTTGTAAGACAATTAGTTACATGCGTACTTCTTAGAAGTATTGAAGTGTAGGCATACCACTTTAAAGTTTTGTAATAAATAAATCCCAAAAACGACAATTGAGATACATGTTTCTATATAGCTGAATTGAACTGTTCTCATCATTCTTAAGCAAATCGTATGTTATTACATTCTTGTAATGCCAATTAGTTGCATGAGTACTTCTTAGAAGTATTGAAGTGTAGGCACCAGTCAAAAGTTTTGTAATAAATATATCCCAAAAACGACAATTGAGATACATGTGTTCTATATAGCTGAATTGAACTGTTGTCAACATTATTAAGCAAATCGTAGTTATAACATTCTTGTAAGGACAATTAGTTACATGCGTACTTCTTAGAAGTATTGAAGTGTAGTCATACCACTCGGAAGTTTTCTAATAGATATATCCCAAAAACAACAATTGAGATTCATGTGTTCTATATAGCTGAATTGAATTGTTGTCATCATTTTTAAACAAATCGTTGTTATTACTTTCTTGTAAGACAATTAGTTACATGGTACTTCTTAGAAGTATTGAAGTGTAGCATACCACTTTAAAGTTTTGTAATAAATATATCCCAAAACGACAAATGAGATACATGTGTTCTATATAGCTGAATTGAACTGTTGTCATCATTCTTAAGCAAATCGTAGTTATTACATTCTTGTAAGGACAATTAGTTACATGCGTACTTCTTAGAAGTATTGAAGTGTAGGCATACCACTCAAAGTTTTGTAATAAATATATCCCAAAATACGACAATTGAGATACATGTGTTCTATATAGCTGAATTGAACTGTTGTCATCATTTTAAGCAAATCGTAGTTATTACATTCTTGTAATGCCAATTAGTTGCATGCGTACTTCTTAGAAGTATTGAAGTGTAGGCATACCACAGTACCACTCAAAAGTTTTGTATTAAATATATCCCAAAACGACAATTGAGATACATGTGTTCTATATAGCTGAATTGAACTGTTGTCATCATTTTAAGCAAATCGATATTACATTCTTGTAATGCAATTAGTTACATGATACTTCTTAGAAGTATTGAAGTGTAGGCATACCACTCAAAGTTTTGTAATAAATATATCCCAAAAACGACAAAATTGAGATACATGTGTTCTATATAGCTGAATTGAACTGTTGTCATCATTCTTAAGCAAATCGTAGTTATTACATTCTTGTAATGACAATTAGTTACATGCGTACTTCTTAGAAGTATTGAAGTGTAGCATACCACTCAAAGTTTTGTAATAAATATATCCCAAAAACGACAATGAGATACATGTGTTCTATATAGCTGAATTGAACTGTTGTCATCATTCTTAAGCAAATCGTAGTTATTACATTATTGTAAGAAATTAGTTACATGCGTATTCTTAGAAGTATTGAAGTGTAGCATACCATAAAGTTTTGTAATAAATATATCCCAAAAACGACAAATTGAGATACATGTGTTCTATATAGCTGAATTGAACTGTTGTCATCATTCTTAAGCAAATCGTAGTTATTACATTCTTGTAAGGACAATTAGTTACATGCGTACTTCTTAGAAGTATTGAAGTGTAGCATACCACTTTAAAGTTTTGTAATAAATATATCCCAAAAACGACAATTGAGATACATGTTGTTCTATATAGCTGAATTGAACTGTTGTCATCATTCTTAAGCAAATCGTAGTTATTACATTCTTGTAAGACAATTAGTTACATGCGTACTTCTTAGAAGTATTGAAGTGTAGACATACCACTCAAAGTTTTGTAATAAATATATCCAAAAACGACAATGAGATACATGTGTTCTATATAGCTGAATTGAACTGTTGTCATCATTCTTAAGCAAATCGTAGTTATTACATTATTGTAAGGACAATTAGTTACATGCGTACTTCTTAGAAGTATTGAAGTGTAGGCATACCACTTTAAAGTTTTGTAATAAATATATCCCAAAAACGACAAATGAGATACATGTTTCTATATAGCTGAATTGAACTGTTGTCATCATTTTAAGCAAATCGTAGTTATTACATTCTTGTAAGGACAATTGTTACATGCGTACTTCTTAGAAGTATTGAATTGTAGGCATACCACTTTAAAGTTTTGTAATAAATATATCCCAAAAACGACAATTGAGATACATGTGTTCTATATAGCTGAATTGAACTGTTGTCATCATTCTTAAGCAAATCGTAGTTATTACATTCTTGTAAGGACAATTAGTACATGCGTACTTCTTAGAAGTATTGAAGTGTAGCATACCACTAAAGTTTTGTAATAAATATATCCCAAAAACGACAAATGAGATACATGTGTTCTATATAGCTGAATTGAACTGTTGTCATCTTTTAAGCAAATCATTTATTACATTCTTGTAAGCAATAGTTCATGCTACTTCTTAGAAGTATTGAAGTGTAGGCATACCAGTAAAAGTTTTGTAATAAATATATCCCAAAAACACAAATGAGATACATGTGTTCTATATAGCTGAATTGAACTGTTGTCATCATTTTAAGCAAATCGTAGTTATTACATTCTTGTAAGGACAATTAGTTAATGGTACTTCTAGAAGTATTGAAAGTGTAGGCATACCAATTCAAAGTTTTGTAATAAATATATCCCAAAAACGACAAATGAGATACATGTGTTCTATATAGCTGAATTGAACTGTTGTCATCATTCTTAAGCAAATCGTAGTTATTACATTCTTGTAAGACAATTAGTTACATGCGTACTTCTTAGAAGTATTGAAGTGTAGGCATACCACTTCAAAGTTTTGTAATAAATATATCCCAAAAACGACAAATGGATACATGTGTTCTATATAGCTGAATTGAACTGTTGTCATCATTCTTAAGCAAATCGTAGTTATTACATTCTTGTAATGCAATTAGTTACATGGTACTTCTTAGAAGTATTGAAGTGTAGGCATACCATCAAAAGTTTTGTAATAAATATATCCCAAAAACGACAAATGAGATACATTGTGAGATACATGTTCTATATAGCTGAATGAACTGTTGTCATCATTCTTAAGCAAATCGTAGTTATACATTCTTGTATAGGACAATTAGTTACATGCATACTTCTTAGAAGTATTGAAGTGTAGGCATACCACTTTAAAGTTTTGTAATAAATAATCCCAAAAACGACAATTGAGATACATGTGTTCTATATAGCTGAATTGAACTGTTGTCATCATTTTAAGCAAATCGTAGTTATTACATTCTTGTAAGGACAATTAGTTACATGCGTACTTCTTAGAAGTATTGAAGTGTAGGCATACCATAATAAGTTTTGTAATAAATATATCCCAAAAACGACAAATGAGATACATGTGTTCTATATAGCTGAATTGAACTGTTGTCATCATTCTTAAGCAAATCGTAGTTATTACATTCTTGTAAGGACAATTAGTTACATGCGATACTTCTTAGAAGTATTGAAGTGTAGTCATACCACTTTAAAGTTTTGTAATAAATATATCCCAAAAACGACAAATGAGATACATGTTTCTATATAGCTGAATTGAACTGTTGTCATCATTCTTAAGCAAATCGTAGTTATTACATTCTTGTAAGGACAATTAGTTACATGCGTACTTCTTAGAAGTATTGAAGTGTAGTCATACCACTTAAAGTTTTGTAATAATATATCCCAAAAACGACAATTGAGATACATGTGTTCTATATAGCTGAATTGAACTGTTGTCATCATTCTTAAGCAAATCGTAGTTATTACATTCTTGTAAGGACAATTAGTTACATCGTACTTCTTAGAAGTATTGAATTGTAGTCATACAACTTTAAAGTTTTGTAATAAATATATCCAAAAACACAAAATGAGATACATGTGTTCTATATAGCTGAATTGAACTGTTGTCATCATTCTTAAGCAAATCGTAGTTATTACATTCTTGTAAGGACAATTAGTTACATGCGTACTTCTTAGAAGTATTGAAGTGTAGGCATACCACTTAAAGTTTTGTAATAATATATCCAAAAACGACAATTGAGATACATGTGTTCTATATAAGCTGAATTGAACTGTTGTCATCATTCTTAAGCAAATCGTAGTTATTACATTCTTGTAAGGACAATTAGTTACATGCGTACTTCTTAGAAGTATTGAAGTGTAGCATACCACTTAAAGTTTTGTAATAAATATATCCCAAAAAAGACAATGAGATACATGTGTTCTATATAGCTGAATTGAATCTGTTGTCATCATTCTTAAGCAAATCGTAGTTATTACATTCTTGTAAGGACAATTGTTACATGCGTACTTCTTAGAAGTATTGAAGTGTAGGCATACCACTTAAAGTTTTGTAATAAATATATCCCAAAAACGACAAATGAGATACATGTGTTCTATATAGCTGAATTGAACTGTTGTCATCATTCTTAAGCAAATCGTAGTTATTACATTCTTGTAAGGACAATTAGTTGCATGGTACTTCTTAGAAGTATTGAAGTGTAGGCATACCAGTTCAAAGTTTTGTAATAAATATATCCCAAAAACGACAAATGAGATACATGTTTCTATATAGCTGAATTGAACTGTTGTCATCATTCTTAAGCAAATCGTAGTTATTACATTCTTGTAATGCCAATTAGTTCATGGTACTTCTTAGAAGTATTGAAGTGTAGGCATACCAGTCAAAAGTTTTGTAATAAATATATCCCAAAAACGACAAATGAGATACATGTGTTCTATATATAGCTGAATTGAACTGTTGTCATCATTCTTAAGCAAATCGTAGTTATTACATTCTTGTAAGGACAATTAGTTACATGGTACTTCTTAGAAGTATTGAAGTGTAGGCATACCACTTTAAAGTTTGTAATAAATATATCCCAAAAACGACAATGAGATACATGTGTTCTATATAGCTGAATTGAACTGTTGTCATCATTCTTAAGCAAATCGTAGTTATTACATTCTTGTAATGCAAATTAGTTACATGGTACTTCTTAGAAGTATTGAAGTGTGAGGCATACCATCAAAGTTTTGTAATAAATATATCCCAAAAACGACAAATGAGATACATGTGTTCTATATAGCTGAATTGAACTGTTGTCATCATTCTTAAGCAAATCGTAGTTATTACATTCTTGTAAGGACAATTAGTTACATGCGTATTCTTAGAAGTATTGAAGTGTAGGCATACCATCAAAAGTTTTGTAATAAATATATCCCAAAAACGACAAATGAGATACATGTGTTCTATATAGCTGAATTGAACTGTTGTCATCATTTTAAGCAAATCGTAGTTATTACATTCTTGTAAGGACAATTAGTTACATGGTATTTCTTAGAAGTATTGAAGTGTAGGCATACCATCAAAGTTTTGTAATAAATAATCCCAAAAACGACAAATGAGATACATGTGTTCTATATAGCTGAATTGAACTGTTGTCATCATTCTTAAGCAAATCGTAGTTATTACATTCTTGTAAGACAATTAGTTGACATGCGTACTTCTTAGAAGTATTGAAGTGTAGGCATACCATAAAAGTTTGTAATAAATAATCCCAAAAACGACAATGAGATACATGTGTTCTATATAGCTGAATTGAACTGTTGTCATCATTCTTAAGCAAATCGTAGTTATTACATTCTTGTAAGGACAATTAGTTACATGCGTACTTCTTAGAAGTATTGAATTGTAGTCATACCACTAAAGTTTTGTAATAAATATATCCCAAAAACGACAATAGATACATGTGTTCTATATAGCTGAATTGAACTGTTGTCATCATTCTTAAGCAAATCGTAGTTATTACATTCTTGTAATGACAATTAGTTACATGCGTACTTCTTAGAAGTATTGAAGTGTAGGCATACCACTCAAAGTTTTGTAATAAATATATCCCAAAAACGACAAATGAGATACATGTGTTCTATATAGCTGAATTGAACTTTGTCATCATTTTAAGCAAATCGTAGTTATTACATTCTTTAAGACAATTAGTTACATGCGTACTTCTTAGAAGTATTGAAGTGTAGCATACCACGTAAAGTTTTGTAATAAATATATCCCAAAAACGACAAATGAGATACATGTGTTCTATATAGCTGAATTGAACTGTTGTCATCATTCTTAAGCAAATCGTAGTTATTACATTCTTGTAATGAGAATTAGTTGCATGGTACTTCTTAGAAGTATTGAAGTGTAGGCATACCAGTCAAAAGTTTTGTAAAAAATATATCCCAAAAAGACAAATGAGATACATATGTTCTATATAGCTGAATTGAACTGTTGTCATCATTCTTAAGCAAATCGTAGTTATTACATGACTGTAAGGACAATTAGTTGCATGCGTACTTCTTAGGAGAATTGAAGTGTAGGCACACCACATTAAAGTTTTGTAATAAATATATCCCACAACGACACTTGATATACATATGTTCTATATAGCTGAATTAAACTGTTGTCATCATTTTTAAGCAAATCGTAGTTATTACATTCTTGTAAGGACAATTTATTTCTTGCGTACTTCTTAGAAGTATTGAAGTGTAGGCATACTAGTAATAAGTTTTGTTATAATATATCCCAAAAACGACAAATGAGATACATGTGTTCTAAATTGCATAAATTGAACTGTTGTCATCATTCTTAAGCAAATCGTAGTTATTACATTCTTGTAAGGACAATTAGTTACATGCGTACTTCTAAGAAGTATTGAAGTGTAGGCATACCACTCAAAGTTTTGTAATAAATATATTCCCAAAAACGACAATTGAGATACATGTGTTCTATATAGCTGAATTGAACTGATGTCATCATTCTTAAGCAAATCGTAGTAATTACATTCTTGTAAGGACAATTTGTTAAATGCGTACTTCTTAGAAGTATTGAAGTGTAGTCATACCACTCGAAAGTTTTGTAATAGATATATCCCAAAACGACAATTGAGATACATGGGTTCTATATAGCTGAATTGAACTGTTTATCATACTTAAGCAAATCGTAGTTATTACAATCTTGTAAGGACAATTCAGTTACATGCATACTTCTGAGAGTATTGAATGTAGTCATACCATTTAAAGATTTTGTAATAAATATATCCCAAAAACGCCAATGAAATACATGTGTTCTATATAGCTGAATGAACTGTTTCATCATTTTTAAGCAAATCGTTGTTATTACATTCTTGTAATGAGAATTAGTTGCATGGGTACTTCTTAGAAGTATTGAAGTGTAGACATACCCAGTCAAAGTTTTGTAATAAATATATCCTAAACACGACATATGAGATAATGTGTTCTATATAGCTGAATTGAACTGTTGTCACATTCTTAAGCAAATCGTAGTTATTACATTCTTTAAAGGACAATTAGTTTCATGCGTACTTCTTAGAAGTATTGAAGGTAGCATACCACTCAAAGTTTTGTACTAAATATATCCACAAAAAACCACAATTGAGATTAATGTGTTCATTATAGCTGAATTGAACTGTTGTCATCATTCTTAAGCAAATCGTAGTTATTACTGTCTTTTAAGGACAATTAGTTACATGTGTAATTCTTTGAAGTATTGAAGTGTAGGCATACCACTTTAAAGTTTTGTAATAAATATATCCAAAAACGACAAATGAGATACATGTGTTCTATATAGCTGAATTGAATGTTGTCATCATTTTTAAGCAAATCGTTGTTATTCATTCTTGTAATGCCAAATAAGTTGCATGGGTACTTCTTAGATGTATTGAGGTAGGCATACCAGTAAATAAGTTTTGTAATAAATATATCCCAAAAAGACAATTGAGATACATGTGTTCTATATAGCTGAATTGAACTGATGTCATCATTCTTAAGCAAATTGTAGTTTTTACATTCTTGTAAGGACAATTTGTTACATGCATACTTCTTTGAATTATTGAATTGTAGTCATACCACTTAAAGTTTTGTATTAAATATATCCCAAAAACGACAAATGAGATACATGTGTTCAATATAGCTGAATAGAACTGTTGTCATCATTCTTAAGCAAATCGTAGTATTACATTCTTGTAATGCCAATTAGTTGCATGGTACTTCTTAGAAGTATTGAAGTGTAGGCATACCACTCAAAGTTTTGTAATAAATATATCCCAAATAACGACAATTGAGATACATGTTTTCTATATAGCTGAATTAAACTGATGTCATCATTCTTAAGCAAATCGTAGTTATTACATCCTGTAAGGACAATTAGTACATGCGTACTTCTTAGAAGTATTGAAGTGTAGGCATACCACTTAAAGTTTTGTAATAAATATGATCCCAAAAACGACAATTGAATACATGTTTCTATATAGCTGAATTGAACTGTTGTCATCATTTTTAAGCAAATCATAGTTATTGCATTCTATGTAAGACATTTATTACATGCGTACTTCTTAGAAGTATTGAAGTGTAGGCATACCATAATAAGTTTTGTAATAAATATATCCAAAAACGACAAATGAGATACATGTGTTCTATATAGCTGAATTGAACTGTTGTCATCATTCTTAAGCAAATCGTAGTTATTACATTCTTGTAATGACCAATTAGTTACATGGTACTTCTTAGAAGTATTGAAGTGTAGGCATACCACTCAAAAGTTTTTAATAAATATACCCAAAAACGACAATTGAGATACATGTGTTCTATATAGCTGAATTGAACTGTTTCATCATTCTTAAGCAAATCGTAGTTATTACATTCTTGTAATGACAATTAGTTACATGTGTACTTGTTAGAAGTATTGAAGTGTAGGCATACCAGTCAAAGTTTTGTAATAAATATATCCCAAAAACGACAATGAGATACATGTTTCTATATAGCTGAATTGAACTGTTGTCATCATTTCTTAAGCAAATCGAAGTTATTACATTCTTGTAAGGACAATTAGTTACATGCGTACTTCTTAGAATATTGAAGTGTAGCATACCAATCAAAGTTTTGTAATAGATATATCCCAAAAACGACAATTGAGATACATGTGTTCTATAGCTGAATTGAACTGTTGTCATCATTCTTAAGCAAATCGTAGTTAATACAATCTTGTAAGACAATTAGTTACATGCATACTTTAAAGAATTACTTAATTGTAGTCATACCACTTTAAAGTTTTGTAATAAATATATCCCAAATACGACAATTGATATACATGTGTTCTATATAGCTGAATTGGACTGTTGTCATCATTTTAAGCATATCGTAGTTATTACATTCTTGTAAGGACAATTAGTTATATGCGTACTCCTTAGAAGTATTCAAGTGTAGGCATACCAGTAATAAGTTTTGTAATATATATATATCCCAAAAGCGACAAATGAGATACATGTGTTCTATATAGCTGAATTGAACTGTTGTCATCATTATTAAGCAAATCGTAGTTATTACATTCTTGTAATGACAATTAGTTACATGGGTACTTCTTAGAAGTTTTGAAGTGTATTCATACCAGTCAAATGTTTTGTAATAAATATATCCCAAAAACGACAATTGAGGTGCATGTGTTCAAATAGCTTAATTGAACTGTGTCATCATTCTTAAGCAAATCGTAGTTATTACATTCTTGTAAGGACAATTTGTTACATGCATACTTCTTAGATGTATTGAAGTGTAGTCATACCACTCGAAAGTTTTGTAATAGATATATCCCAAAACGACAATTGAGATACATGTGTTCTATATAGCTGAATTGAACTGTTGTCATCATACTTAAGCAAATCGTAGTTATTACAATCTTATAAGGACAATTAGTTACATGCATACTTCTTAGAGTATTGAATTTTAGTCATACAAATTTAAAGATTTGTAATAAATATATCCCAAAAACGACAATTGATATTCATGTGTTCTATATAGCTGAATTGAACTGTTGTCATCATTTTTAAGCAAATCGTTGTTATTACATTCTTGTAATGCCAATTAGTTGCATGGGTACTTCTTAGAAGTATTGAAGTGTTGACAACCCAGTCAAAAGTTTTGTAATAAATATATCCTAAACACGACAAATGAGATAAATGTGTTCTATATACCTGAATTGAACTGTTGTCACCATTCTTAAGCAAATCGTAGTTATTACATTCTTTAAAGGACAAATAGTTTCATGCTTACTTCTTAGAAGTATTGAAGAGTAGGCATACCACTCAAAGTTTTGTAGTAATTATATCCCAAAAACGACAATTGAGATACATGAGTTCTATATAGCTGAATTGAACTGTTGTCATCATTCTTAAGCAAATCGTAGTTATTACTGTCTTTTTAAGGACAATTAGTTACATGTGTAATTCTTTGAAGTATTGAAGTGTAGGCATAACACTTTAAAGTTTTGTAATAAATATATCACAAAAACGACAAATGAGACACATGTGTTCTATATAGCTGAATTGAACTGTTGTCATCATTTATAAGCAAATCGTTGTTATTTCATTCTTGTAATGCCAATAAGTTGCATGGGTACTTCTTAGAAGTATTGTAGAGTAGGGATACCAGTAAATAGTTTTGTAATAAATATATCCCAAATACGACAATTGATATACATGTGTTCTATATAGCTGAATTGAACTGTTGTCATCATTTTTAAGCATATCGTAGTTATTACATTCTTGTAAGGACAATTAGTTATATGCGTACTCCTTAGAAGTATTCAAGTGTAGGCATACCAGTAATAAGTTTTGTAATATATATATATCCCAAAAGCGACAAATGAGATACATGTGTTCTATATAGCTGAATTGAACTGTTGTCATCATTATTAAGCAAATCGTAGTTATTACATTCTTGTAATGACAATTAGTTACATGGGTACTTCTTAGAAGTTTTGAAGTGTATTCATACCAGTCAAATGTTTTGTAATAAATATATCCCAAAAACGACAATTGAGGTGCATGTGTTCTATATAGCTTAATTTAACTGTTGTCATCATTCTTAAGCAAATCGTAGTTATTACATTCTTGTAAAGACAATTAGTTACATGCGTACTTCTTAGAAGTATTGAAGTGTAGGCATACCACTCAAAGTTTTGTAATAAATATATCCCAAAAATGACAATTGTGATACATGTGTTCTATATAGCTGAATTGAACTGTTTTCATCGTTATTAAACAAATCGTAGTTATTACATTCTTGTAATGAGAATTAGTTGCATGGGTACTTCTTAGAAGTATTGAAGTGTAGGCATACCAGTCAAAAGTTTTGTAAAAAATATATCCCAAAAAGACAAATGAGATACATATGTTCTATATAGCTGAATTGAACTGTTGTCATCATTCTTAAGCAAATCGTAGTTATTACATGACTGTAAGGACAATTAGTTGCATGCGTACTTCTTAGGAGAATTGAAGTGTAGGCACACCACATTAAAGTTTTGTAATAAATATATCCCACAACGACACTTGATATACATATGTTCTATATAGCTGAATTAAACTGTTGTCATCATTTTTAAGCAAATCGTAGTTATTACATGCTTGTGAGGACAATTAGTTACATGTGTTCTTCTTAGAAGTTTTGAAGTGTAGGCATACCAGTCAAAAGTATTGTAATAAATATATCCCAAAACGACAAATGAGATACATGTGTTCTATATAGCTTTAATTGAACTGAAGTCATCGTTCTTAAGCAAATCGTAGTTATTACATTCTTGTAAGGACAATTAGTTGCATGCGTACTTCTTAGAAGTATTGAAGTGTAGGCATAACACTTTAAAGTTTTGTGTTAAATATATCCCAAAAACGACAATTTAGATACATGTGTTCAAATAGCTGAATTGAACTGTTGTCATAATTTTTAAGCAAATCGTAGTTATTATATTCTTGTAAGGTCAATTAGTTACATGACTACTTCTTAGAAGTATAGAAGTGTAGGCATAATAATAATAAGTTTTGTATCAAAGAGATCACAAAAACGACAAATGTGATACATGTGTTCTATATAGCTGAATTGAACTGTTGTCATCATTATTAAGCAAATCGTAGTTATTACATTCTTGTAATGACAATTAGTTACATTTGTATTTCTTAGAAGTTTTGAAGTGTAGGCATACCAGTCAAAAGTTTTGTAATAAATATATCACAAAAACGACAAATGAGATACATGTGTTCTATATATCTGAATTGAACTGTTGTCATCATTCTGAAGCAAATCGAAGTTATTACATTCTTGTAAGGACAATTTGTTACATGCATACTTCTTAACAGTATTGAATTGTAGTCATACCAATTTAAAGTTTTGTAATAAATATATCCCAAAAACGACAAATGAGATACATGTGTTCTATATAGCTGAATTGAACTGTTCATCATTTTTAAGCAAATCGTTGTTATTACATTCTTGTAATGCCAATTAGTTGCATGGGTACTTCTAAGAAGTATAGAAGTGTAGACATACCAGTCAAAAGTTTTGTAATAAAAATATCCCATAAACGACAAATGAGATACATGTGTTCTATATATCTCAATTTAACTGTTGTCATCATTCTTAAGCAAATCGTATTTATTACATTCTTGTAAGGACAATTAGTTACATGTGTTCTACATAGAAGTATTGAAGTGTAGGCATACCACTCAAAATTTTGTATTAAATAAATCTCAAAAACGACAATTGAAATACATGTGTTCTATATAGCTGAATTGATTTGTTGTCATCATTATTAAGCAAATCGTAGTTATTACATTCTTGTAAGGACAAATTGTTACATGCATACTTCTTAGAATTATTGAATTGTAGTCATACCACTTTAAAGTTTTGTAATAAATATATCCCAAACACGACAAATGAGATACATGTGTTCTATATAGCTGAATTGAATGTTGTCATCATTCTTAAGCAAATCGTAGTTATTACATTCTTGTAAGGACAATTAGTTACATGCGTACTTCTTAGAAGTATTGAAGTGTAGGCATACCACTCAAAGTTTTGTAATAAATGTATCCCAAAAACGACAATTGAGATACATGTGTTCTAATAGCTGAATTGAACTGTTGTCATCATTCTTAAGCAAATCGTAATTATTACATTCTTTAATGACTATTAGTCACATGCGTACTTCTTAGAAGTATTGAATTGAAGTCATACCACTTTAAAGTTCTGTAATAAATATACCCCAAAAAGGACAAATGGGATACATGTGTTCTATATAGCTGAATTGAATTGTTGTCATCATTCTTAAGCAAATCGTAGTTATTATGTTCTTGTAATGACAATTAGTTACATGCGTAATTCTTAGAAGTATTGAAGTGTAGGCATACCACTCATGAGTTTTGAAATAAATATATCCCAAAAACGACAATTGAGATACATGAGTTCTATATAGCTGAATTGAACTGTTCTCATCATTCTTAAGCAAATCTTAGTTATTACATTCTTGTAATGACAATTAGTTACATGTGTACTTGTTAGAGGTATTGAAGTGTAGACATACCAGTCAAAAGTTTTGTAATAAATATATCCCAAAAACGACAAATGAGATACATGTTTTCTATATAGCTGAATTGAACTGTTGTCTTCATTCTTAAGCAAATAGAAGTTATTACATTCTTGTAAGGACAATTAGTTACATGCGTACTTCTTAGAATTATTGAAGTGTAGTCATACCACTCGAAAGTTTTGTAATAGATATATCCCATAAACGACAATTGAGATACATGTGTTCTATAGCTGAATTGAACTGTTGTCATCATTCATAAGCAACTCGTAGTTATTACATTCTTGTAATGCAATTAGTTACTGGTACTTCTTAGAATATGAAGTGTAGGCTACCATCAAAAGTTTGAAAAAAATATATCCCAAAAAAGACAATGAATACATTTTCTAAATAGCTGAATTGAACTGTTTCATCATTCTTAAGCAAATCGTAATTATTACATTCTTGAAAGGACAATTAGTTACATGCTACTTCTTAGATATTGAAGGGAGCATACCATTTAAAGTTTTGTAATAAATATATCCCAAAAACGACAAATGAGATACATGTTTCTATTATGAAAAGAACTGTTGTCATCATTCTTAAGCAAATGTAGTTATTTCATTCTTGTAAGGCAATTAGTTACATGCGTACTTCTTAAATATTGAATTTAGGCATACCATCAAAAGTTTTTGTAATAAATATATCCCAAAAACGACAATTGAGATTTCATGTTTCTATATAGCTGAATTGAAGTTTCACATTCTTAACAAATCGTAGTTATTACATTCTTAAGGACAATTTTACATTATTTTAGAAATTAATGTAATACCCTAAATTTTTAAAAATATATCCCAAAACAATTTTAAACATTGTTCTATAAGCTGAAATTAATGTTTTATCATTTTAAGCAAATCGAGTTATTACATTTTTTAAGGACAAATTTTAAATGTTTCTTCTTAAAAAGATTTAAAGGGGCATACCATTTAAATTTGTAATAAATATATCCCAAAAAAGAAAATGAATTCATGTGTTTATAAGCTAATTGAACTGTTTTTCATCATTTTAAACAAAACGTGTTATTACTTCTTTAACAATTGTTCATGGGGTTTTTTTGAAGTATTGAAATGTGGCAACCCTAAAGTTTGTAAAAAATATAAAAACGCAAAGAGATAAAGTTTTTTATTACTAATTTAACTGTTTTCACATTTTTTTAAACAAAACGTGTTATTACATTTTTTTAAAGCCAATTGTTCATGGGGGTTTTCTTTAAAATATTGAAGGTAGGGTACTTTTAAAGTTTTTTAAATTTTTCCCCAAAAAGACAATTTGGGTCATGGTTCTATATAGTTTAATTGAACTGTTGTTCATTCTAACAAAACTATTATTACTTTTTTAAGGCAAATTTTCATGGGGATTTTTGAAAAAATTTTTTTTTTTTTTTTTTTTTTTTCCCCCCCCCCCCCCCTTTTTTTCCCTTTTAAGGAAAAATTTGTTTCATGGTCTTCTTAGAATATTTAAAGGGAGGGATACCATTTAAAGTTTTGTAAAATTATTCCCAAAAACGACAATTTAGTACATTGTTCTATATAGCTGATTGAACGTTTCACATTCTTAAGAAATCGAGTTATTTTTCTTGGGAAGGCCCAAAGTTAAGGGCTTTAGAAGAAAAGAATTTTTCAACCACTTTAAAAAATTTTTTTAATAAATTATCCCAAAAAGACAAATAAATACATGTTTTTTTTATAGCGGAATGTTTTATATTTTTAACAAATCGTGTTATTACATTATGTAAGCAATTTTTTTCAGTCTTTTAGAAAATTAAAATAGGCTCCATTTAAAAATTTTTAATAATTAACCCCAAAACGACAATGGTTTTTTTTATATAGGAATTTAATGTTTCATCATTTTTAAACAAAGTATTATTAAATTTTTAAGGAAAATTTTTAAATGCAATTCTTTAAAGTATTGAATGTAGCACCAAAAATTTTTTAATAATATATCCCAAAACACAAATGAATATGTTTCTATATCTGAATGAACTGTTTCATCATTTTTGAAAATCGTATTATTTAAACTTGTAAGGCAATTTTTTAAAGGTTTAATTTTAGAATATTGAAGGTAATACCACAAAGTTTTGGAAAATATATCCCAAAAACGCAATTGGATACTGGTTTTTTAAAAGGAATTAAATGTTGTCATATTTAAAGCAAATCGGGTTTTAAAATTTTTAAGCAAATTTTTACAGGGGACTTTTAGAATATTTTAAGTGTAGCTTTCCAAAAAATTTTGTAATAAAAATCCAAAAAAAGACAAAAGAACAGGTCTATTAACGAATTAACGTTGTACATTCTTAAGAAAAGTTTTTACATTCTTTAAGGCAATTTTGTTCATTTTTCTTAGAAGTATTAAATGTAGGCATACCCTTTTAAAGTTTTTATAAATATTTCCCCAAAAACGACATTTTCTTTTTATTAGCTGTTTTTAAATTTTTCCCTATTTTTAAGCAAATCGGGTTTTTTAATTCTTGTAAGGCAATTTGTTTTCATGAAATTTTAAAGTATTAATGTACAACCCTTTTAAAATTTTTTAATAAATATATCCCAAAAACACAAAGATACAGTGTTTTATTATATGAATTGAATTTTTTATCATTTTAACAAAAGGTTTTTACATTCTTTAACAAATTTGTTAAAGGTACTTCTAAATATTGAAGTGTAGGCATACCATAAAGTTTTGTAAAAAATATATCCCCAAAAAAAGACAAAAAGAAACTGTTTTAATACTAATTAAAAGTTTCTATTTTTTAAACAAATCGGTTATTCATTTTGTAAGCAAAATTGTTTTAAGTATTTTTAAATATTGAATGTAGCATACCCTTTAAAATTTTGATAAATTATCCCAAAAAAAGACAAAAAATTCAGGTTCTAAAGCTGTTTAACTGTTTTTCTTAAAAAAAGATGACAACAGTTTTTAATTCAAACTAAAAAAACACATGATTTTCAATTTTTCGTTTTTTTTATAATTTATTTCCCAAAACCCTTAAAAGGGGATACTACAATTTCAATACTGGTTTAAAAAGTATCATTAAACAAATTGTCCCCTTTCAAGAATGTAATAAAAACATTTTGCTTTAAAATGACGAGAACGTTTTTTAAATTTAGCTATATAGAACACAAGGGAAAATCCCAATTTTTCGTTTTTTTGATAAAATTTTTTTACAAAACTTTTAAAATGGTATGCCTAAAACTTCAAAACTTCTAAGAAGTATGCATCCAACTAATTGGCATTACAAGAAGGGAAAACACGTTTTTTCTTAAGAAGATGACAACTTTAATTCAGGGTATATAGAACAAAAGGGATCAAAATTTTCGGTTTTTTGGGTATTTTTTTACAAAACTTTAAAATGGTTTCATACACTTCAATACTTCTAACAATACACATGTAACTAATTTGGGAATTAAAAAAATTTAATAACTACGATTTGCTTAAGAAAAAAAGACAACATTCTATTCAGCTATATAGAACCATGTATATCAATTGTCCCTTTTTGGGATATATTTATTACAAAACTTTTAAAGGGGGTGCAAAACTTAAATTTTAAAAGTACCATTTAACAATTGGCTTACAAGAATTAATAATACATTTTTTTTAAAATGGAAACAGTTCAATTTTACTATATAGAACAAATGATACCAATTTTCGTTTTTTGGAAAATTTTTTACAAAACTTTAAAGTGGTAAAAAACAAATTTTAATTTTCAAAAGTATGCATGTAACTAATTGTCCTTACAAATTGTAAAAAACTACATTTTCTTAAAATGTGACAACAGTTTAATTGCTATAAAACACATGTTTCTCAATTGTCGTTTTGGGATATACTATTACAAAACTTCGAGTGGGATACTACCCTCAATAATCTAAGAAGTACGCATGTAAACTAATTGTCCTTACAAGAATGTAATAAATTTTATTTTCTTAAAAAAGAAAACAACGTTCAATTCAAACTAATAAAAACTTAAACTCATTGCGTTTTTGGGGTAATTTTTACAAAACTTAAAAGGTATGCCACACTTAATCTTCTAAAAGTACCATGTCAATTGTCCTTAAAGAATGTAATAACAAATTTTTCTTAAGAAAATTTTAACAGTTAAATTTACATTAAAAAACCAGTTTCTCAATTTCGTTTTTGGATAATTTATTCAAAAATTGAGTGGTATGCTACACTTTAATACTTCAAAAATACCATTAACTAATTGCATTTTAAAAATTTTTAACTAGATTTGCTTAAAATGATGACAAAAATTAAATTCAGCTTATGAACACTTATCCATTTGCTTTTGGGGTATATTATTACAATTTCTTTTGTGGGAGCCTCATTAAAATTCTAAGAATACCCATTTACTAATTTTTTCTTAAAGAATGTAATAAACCCATTTGTTTGAATGAACAACATTCAATTCGCTATTAAACACATTTATCTCATTTGTCGTTTTGGGGAATTTATTACAAAACTTTTGTGGTATGCTACACTTCAATTCTTTAGAAGTACCCATGCAACTATTTTCTTTACAAAAATGTAATAAAACGATTGCTTAAAAATGATAAAAATTCAATTCGCAATTTGAACACAGTATCTCCTTTGTCGTTTTGGATATATTTATTACAAAACTTTAAAGTGGTTGAAAACAATTCAATAATTTAAGAAGTAGCAGTAAAATTGTCCTTACAAGAAAGTAAAAACTACGATTTCTTAAAATGATGACAACATTTTTTTCGCTATAAGAACACAGTATTCAATTGTCGTTTTTGGGATTATTTAAAAACAAAAAATTTTAAAATGGGATGCCCACCTTCAATACTTCTAAAAGAACACATTTAACAATTGCTTAAATATTTAATAAAACGATTTGCTTAAGAATGATGACAACAGTTAATAGTATAAGAACACAATCTCAATTGTCGTTTTGGGTATTTTTATTACAAAAATTTTGATGGTATGCTACACTTTATACTTTAAAAATACCATGAACAATTGGCATTACAAAAATAAATAACAGATTTGCAAAAAAGATGAAAAAGTTCAATTCCCCAAATTTTGAAACCCTGTTCTCTTTTTTCTTTTTTGGGTTATTTTTACAAAACTTATTTGGAAACCCACATTCAATACTTAAGAAATAGCATGTAAAAATTGCCCTAAAAGAATGTAAAAAACTCGATTTTCTTAAAAAGAGACAACAAATTAATTCAGTATATAAACCATGTATATCAAATTTTTCGTTTTTTTGGGTTTATTTATTTCAAAACTTTTAAAAGGTATGCCAAATTAAAAAAAAAAAAAAAAAATGGGGGGGGGGGGAAAAAAAAAAAAAAAAAAAAGAAAAAAAAAAAAAAAATTTCCTTTTGTGTTTTTATATTTTTGTTAAAAACTTTTTTTTTGCCACACTAAAATTTTAAGAAGTGCTTTTTAAACTAATTTTTTCCTTTACAAGAAATAATAACTACGATTTCTTAAAAAAATTGACAACATTCAATTTAAACATTAAAAACATGTAATCATTTGGTTTGGGATATATTTATTACAAAACTTTAAATGGGTTTCTAACTTCAATACTTTAAGAAGTAGCATGAAAATTGCCCCACAAGAAAAAGTAAAAACTACTTTTCTTTGAAGATGACCAGTTTAAATTACTATATAGAACAATGATCTCAATTTTTCGTTTTTGAAAATATTTCAATACTTTTGATGGTATGCCAAAAACTTCAAACTTCAAGAAGACCCAAGTAACTAATTGTCCTTACAAAATGTAATAACTACGATTTGCTTAAAAGAGACAACAGTTTTTCAGCTTTTTATAGAAAAAATTAATCAAAGTCGTTTTTTTGATATATTTTTTAAAAACTTTATGTGGGGTTTACATTTAAAAAAATTTCTAAGAAGTACGCTTTTAACTAATTGTCCTTACAAGAAGTTAACAAAGATTTTCTTAAGAATGTGACAACATTCAATTTTAAACATATAAACACATGTAACCAGTTTCGAGTTTTGGGGTATATTTATTACAAAACTTTAAAAAGGTATGACTAAAAATTCAATACTTTTTAAGAAATATGCATGTAAAAAATTGCCTTTCAAGAATGTAATAACTACATTTTCTTTAAAAAGATGCAAAAGTTCAAATTTAGCTATAAAAGAAAAACATTATCTCATTTGTCGTTTTTGGGATATATTTTTTCAAAACTTTAAATGGGAAACTACAATTCAAAAAATTTTAAGAAAAAACTTTAACAATTGCCTTACAAGAATGAAAAACACGATTTGCTTTAAATTATTACAACAGTTCAATTCAGCTATATAGAACACATGTATTCAATTTCGTTTTGGGATAATTTTTTACAAACTTTTGGGGGTTGCCTACACCCCCCAAAACTTTTAAGAATACGCATGTAACTTATGTCCTTTTCAAGAATGTAATAAACAAATTTGTTAAGAATATACACTTTAATTCAGCTATATAAACACATTATTCAAAGTCGGTTTTTTGGTATATTTTTTACAAACTTTGAATGGTATGCCTACACTTAAAAAATTTTAACCCCTGTAAAATTGTCCTTTTCAAGAATTAATAAATACGGTTTGCTTAAGAAGGGGACAAAAGTTCAATTCCCTATATAGCACGTTTCATTGTCTTTTTGGATATATTTTTTACAAAACTTTAAAAGTATCCTACATTTAATATTCAAAAAATTTCCTGAACTAATTGCCCTTAAAAAGAATAATAACTAATTTTCTTTAAAAATGATACAACAGTTCATTCCTATTAGAAAACCCTGTATTCAAATTTTCGTTTTTTGGGGTAAAATATAAAAACTTTAGTGGTATGCCCACCTTTTATTTAAGAATAAACAGAAAAAAATTGTCCTTTAAAAATGTAATAACCATTTTTTCTTAAAAATGGGACAACGTTTAATTCAGGTTATAGAAACATTAATCCCCTTTTTCGTTTTTGGGGAAATTTATTACAAAATTTGATGGGGGTTTGCAACACTTCAATATTCTAAGAAGTACCCTGCAACTAATTGGCATTAAAGAAGTAAAAACAAAGATTTTCTTAAAAAAATGTTTAAAATTTTAATTCAGCATATAGAACCATGTATCCCTTGTCGTTTTTGGGATATATTTTTTACAAAATTTTAAATTTGTATGCTAAAATTAATACTTTTAAAAGTAATGTAAATAAATTTTCCTTAAAGATTGTAATAACTACGATTTCTTTTAAAAAGATGACAACATTTTAATTCACTATATAGAACACATTTTCTCAATGTCGTTTTGGGGTAATTATTACAAAACTTTGATGGATGCCCAACTTCAATCTCAAGAAATAGCTGTAACAAAAGTCCTTTCAAAAAGAATAACACGATTTGTAAAAATGACCCCATTAATTAAACATTTGAAAAACTCCCCCTTTTTTGTTTTTGGGATATTTTTTACAAAAAAATTTATGGTAAATGAATACACTTCAAACTTTAAGAAGTCCCCATGAACTAATTGTCTTACAAGAATGTAATAACTACGATTTGCTTAAAAGAAGAAACAGTTCAATTAGTAATAGAACACATGTAATTTATTTTTCCGG
>JARBHB010000115.1:0-24038 GCA_029891345.1 Dryococelus australis
AAAAAAACGCTTTTCGGACTTCAGCTGAAGTACCTCAGGCAGCATATAACACCATTTTCATTCCTCAAGACAACGACAATATTTACCGATATCTGAATGAAAAGAAGTTGGTTAACACAGGGGTGAACTTCTTGTTTCAGCGCAAGCTAGATGATCAACGCAACTCACCTTTATGGGAGTGACCGAATTACTAGCGATACCAGCAGTGTAGATCGTTATTCTGCCAGATACCTTCTTTCAGCTGCTTATAATGTTCGAAATCTGAGAAGTTAGAGTTAGGCTACGGACTCATTGTGAACTATGCACTTGGGGTGCTTAATGTTTACCCTACACTGGCTTATAATAGAGCCTTGAGCTCGAAAATGATGATTGAATCATTTCTACCATCTTATGCTAGTTTGCGCTACCATCCTTCAGAAAAAGCATTACCTTATTTTAAGGCACAGTTCGACAATTGGAGATTTATGTGACTAATGCGCTTTCTCAAGAACAGAAATCAGCTTACATTACAGGAGCAGATTTCATTATGAGTTTGGCATTTGAAAAGAGAAATTCATGATTGGCTTTGGGCTACTGCAGAAGCTAGTTATGTGAATAACGTGGCTTACATTATTTTCTCTTCCTGGAGAAAGACTGAATAACCCTATTCAGGAATACAAGTTGAAAGATGCTGGCTATTTGAAATTCTCGCTTGTAGTAGTTCCTCCTAAAAAGCTTTGGGATAAGGCGAAATAATGTTCAAGGTTTAATGTTCAAGGTTTAATGTTTGCACTCACCTTTATTAGCATTGAGTATTTTCTTTTGTTGAAAAGGAGGTCTTAAGATAGATGGGGCAACGACCTTATCAGTTAATCGGAAATCAGTATTGGGTCTGTCATTGCGAGAAATAAAAACTGTGCAACAAGTTTTTATGACGAAGCAATCTTTCACCTTAAAAGTCTGCTGCTCACAATGAATAGTTTGCCGCGTCACATAAATTTCACTTTGTTCATTTTTTTTCTCGCAAAGACGTATAAAGTGAATTTGTTGCTATAGATTAATATCCTTCCGAGCACATGCACCAATTACTAATTTCCTAATCAACCAATTCCCCACTTAGGCCTCTCCGCTACGGTCGAGGTGAAAAGGGGGTGACTAAGGTTCTTAAACTGTTTTCCGCCCCGAGACTTCGGGGTACTTATTAAGTGATAACTATTTCCCGAGCACCAATTCCCAGTTTCCCAATGGCTTACTCAGTGCAGGCTGAGTGGGTAGCAGTTAGTCGTCTGACCAATTGTTTCTAAAGATCCGCCGTTTCGGCTTCAGCTGATCTTACCATTATTGGTCTGACGACTGGAGTGGCTTTAGGATATACTTGCTCCCAAATTTTTAGATCAGATTGCCGCGTTACAAAATTTCACTTCGTTCTTTTTTCCTCGCAAAGACGTGTAGAGTAAATCTTGCTGCTCATCCAAGTATCAGGCGCCAATTACTAATACCCAATCATCCAATTCCCTACTTAGGCCTCTCCGCTACGGTCGAGGTGAAAAGGTGGGTGACTAAGGTTCTTAAACTGTTTTTTGCCCCGAGACTTCGGGGTCCAATTACCTAACCCACTATTTCCCGAGCACCGATTACCTGGTTTTCCAATGGCTTACTCAGGTGCAGGGCTGAGAGATAGCAGTTAGTCGTCTGACCATTGTTTCTAAAGCATTCCTGTGTTTCGGCTTCACCTAACTTACCGGTCATGGTCTGACGACTGGATGGTGTGTAGCAGATGGTTTTCTCTTGAATTCTCGGGATCATATTGTCGCGTCACAAAAATTTCATTTCGTTCTTTTTTGACTCGCAAAGACGTATAAAGTGATTTTGCTGATGATCGGGCACCAACGCCAATTACTAATTTCCTAATCAACCAATTTCCTGACTTCCTAATAAACCTTCTTAACCTTTTCTAAAATTACACCAATAGACTTGCGGATGGTGCTGGTAGGTACAGTGTAATGGTTGGCTAATAAGTACAAATTGAAGTGTTTTGCCTTTATCTGTTTGAATGAATCCACCAAAGCATGATTGTACTCAGTGTTCCGGTTTTGGCATAAACATAGGGGCGTACCATCTTTAAGGGTGCTGAGGTTTCCTTGAGGAAAGAAGTTTAGGAAATCCGTAGAAGGCGATTCTGCTAGTTGTTTTCCTGGTATTGATGTGTCCAGTTATAAAGCATTGTTCCAAACGTACTTGGAGCAAACATATTATATCTTGAAAGACCAGAGCATCTTTCCATTCAGACTGAACCCAAAATCCATTAGACTCATTGGCCCGCTATATTTTTACAAAGTCAATCGCTTCTTCCGTACCCAAAGTATCACTCTGTTGCCCTGATCATTAGCATAATCTGTTCTGCGAAAGGGTTATCAGAATCTTGGATGTCCATTTGTAAAGGCTGTCGGTACTACTCGTTGAGGGTTTCATGATTCTCTGGTCTAGCCTCCATTTCTACAGTATGAACAGGCTTTTTGAACTGCATTGCTTAGCAATTCAGTGAACAGAGCATCGGAAGTATGAAAGCTCTAGTGATAGTGTTACATCGTAATTAGTGGCGAACTGTATCTTGAACTATTCCAGAATTCATCGCGAGTAACGCTAGACCTTTCTGAATAAAGTGAATCTACAGAAAACGCGAAAACCCTCTGTATTCAGGCGACATGGTGTAGGTCTTGTTCTTATTGTCCAGAAGAACTTTACACTATTGCCATAGATAGGGGAAAGGATTTCTCCGCTCCGAAATAGTAAGGATAATCATCCCAACCCAGCCGGGGCCAAAGCGAGAGTCTTCTGTAGGTCGGGGCAGTAGTAGAGTTTTTTGTCTGTTTTTTTCAGGAAGTTCACCACTGTAGAGTCGGGGTGATCTGGGTGCAGGGTGAGGGGGTACCTGTGCTCCAAAAGATAAGTGAGTCACCTTGATAGTTTATTCCAATGCAGGAAGCACCTCTGGCAGATGGTTCATTGCTCCATAAATAGTGAGAGCTTGGTTGTTGAACCGGGAGTCATATGCTTATCTGCATACTGCTCAAAAATGGGCTTCCTTTTTACTTGGGTCTACTAGTAAAAAGCAATAAAGGCATTTTCAAAGCCGGTAACTCTTCTAGATCCTTTCAATCTGCCGTTTAGAGTACCGTTGGGCCTGAAGACTTTGAAAGCCGAATGCGAAAATCAATAAAAGACAGAGTAGTTAATCATAGAAAACAAGCCATTTCATCAAGCCTTTTCTGCGGTTGTTTGGTACAAATACTTCGTCACTTCATAACCCACAGGAAGTAAAAGAAAGGTCTCTCGTTGTCTGGTCTTTCAAGAATTTTCTGCAAGAAATTCATTGGGCTTGGCGTATGTGTAAGTGTAACCAAACCACATCGTGAATAGCTGTAAAACATTCCAGCTGCTAAGCCTACCGACTCATTCACGTAGTAGTTCTGATGCTTTTTGCCTCAGAATCGATTCAAAAGGCCTTTTCATTACAATGATAAGGTATGGAGCGTTTCTAAAAAAAGGCTTATGCCAATCTGTTGCCATAGGCTTAAGATCGTTAGCATTTTTCGCTCATTCGTTTTGTATAGTTTGTATTTTCTTTTTCTGCGTTCTCGAATTGTTTTTTGGTTTCTGGGTTGCTTACCCACAGAAAGTCCATGGTTGTTTGTGTCTCCTGATGGGCCGTGGAGGCGATTTAGGGATGTTTCGATAACTTCCTTTGGTACAGGTTTTTTCAGAAAAGTCACGAACCGACCTGGTGTTTCCATCCAATGTAAACTTTTGGCTTCTTTCAACCATTTCTTCCGGTTGTAATGCATAAATGGGGTGGTTCGAAGCCGTAAATTTCCCTTTATTTCCATGTCTCGATTTAATTAAATTTTCGAGCTTGGGACTTTGGAACATTGAGTTTACATGAGTTAATGTTGTGGATGGTTTTTGGGTTGTTTTTCTGAATTGTGAATGTTAAAGGCAAATTGAATTGGTTTTCGAATGGCAGAAAGAGTTCTATTTTCAGTGGTATTTAGAAGTTGTTTAGTAAATTTCCTTTTCAATTCCAAGTTGTTTCCCGAATTTCAGTCACCCATACGTCTTTGTTGAATGAGACAAATTTACTCCTTGTTTGGAATCGAAGGAAAGATTCATTCATAACCAACTGTTTTTTTTTGACTCTACGTTTTCAATTGATGAAAGGAAGTTCAAGGAATCGTTTTGAACCCAATTTGGTGAAGAAAAATTAAACTTTCTGTGGTTAGGTACATTTTTCCCCAACCCCAAGTTGTTTTTGAAAAGGTTGCGCTCCTTTAACCAAGATTTTTTCAGTTTCATTGAAAGGATCCTTCGCTCCCCATCACCATTGCTTTTTTTGATCGAAATAATTACTTAAGAAGGATTGGCAAACCCCATGAAAATCCGAAAATAACTGAAAGCAAGTTGTATTAATAGACTTACTTGCTAAGGCAGGGTATTGGAGAATGGGAATGACGATTACACGGAAGTAATTAGTTTTGTTAAGGCTTGGGTTCGGGATTTTTCTAATTCATAAAGGAGGCTGTGATATTGTGCCATACGTTGTTCTAAAAAGAATAGCAAAACACAAAATCAATTGGGGGGTTTAGCCCCACCTTTTCAGCTCTCCAGCTTTTCTTTTGTGGTTAGGATGTCCTGCCAAAATAAGGTGATTTATTGCCTGAGCTAAAATTACCGAACATCGGTGGCCTTATTTAGTCTATGAATCTTGGAAAGCTTTAAGGTTAGTTGCTTAGAAACCAGTGTAGAGAAAAAAAGCAATTTTTTCGAACTTTCTTACTTTTCTTTGATAGGTTGCTCACAAAGCGCCTTTACCCCCACCTTCCACCAAAGTTCGCCACCTTTTCCCCAAAATTAAGCCAGATTTGTTACTCCTTTTTCGCAAGTTGCTTTGCTTTCTGAGCGGCTTTTCTGGCCTCGGCTTAGAACAGGAAAAGGGTTGCAGAAAGTTGTCTTCCTTGGGCTATGGTCAATGATGCCGTAGAGTTGTCCTTATATTGGGTTGAAGTTGATTTCTACTTTCCTTTCAACCTTTTGTTATTCGCTACAATGTCCGTAGCCGACTTCTTTGCTTTGTACTTGTGTCGCCCCACGAATTTCCAGCATAAGATGCGAGCCAATATGGGTAAATCGTTGCCACCTACACCAATATCTAAACAGGTGACTTTACGCCTTTCGGCATTCTCCAAAGTTATTCCAGCCAATAGATCGGCAATTAAGTGAATGTAATTGCTCGCCAGGTATGGTGGACAAAAAAACCTTTCAGGAATTTCCCAAACCTTTAGGTTAGTAGGTGAGGAGCAAAGCTTTGTTGAGCAAATAGGCCTGAGGTTCGGCAAATTTTACCGTTTTTTTTCCTTTTACATTAGGATTAATATTCCCTAGCTCGGAACACTTTTTATAGTTCATCTAAATTATAAGCCCGTTATGAGGGTTTCTTGGGTGAAGTTTCGTTTTTGAAGACGGTTAGTGTTTGCTTTTTTGCCCCGTTTCTTTTTTCATCCCCAAGCTTTTCTGAACACCTTTCCCTTTTTTGTGCTGCTCCTCATGCATTCTTCAATTATTTGTAGATAAACCTTTCCACTTTTTCTAGCCCATGGGTTTTTCTTAGAAACTTAAGACTAGAATTGATGGTAGGGTTGCTTTGAAACAGTTGATATTGACCTCATTGGCCCATTTGCTTCCACCCTAATTCTGTCACCAAATGATTGGTTTTGCCAGTTAATCGTGAAGAGGGTTTGTTGGGCTGACTTCCTAAGTTTTCCGTTTTAGTTACTCAATTGGCATGAGCAAAGGTAGGGGAAATTGGGATGTTGAATGAAGAAAAAAAACTAAAAGGAAATTGAATAACCAAGTTTGTGCTTTTATGAATAATGATCTCCAAAACCTTTATCAAGTTTAGAGCGATAAATTTCTTATTTATTCAATTATATTTCCAAATGATGCAGATTTGGATAAAGAAGACCTGGAGGGTTGGGTTGGGATTTTTGATGCGACAATGATTTTCATTCGACAACTGAAAGTTGTTTTTCATTTTGAAAATGAGGGGGGAGACTCTTCTTTAATGCCAGCAATAGAAGGTTTTGTTTAATTTTTCATCCCGACTTTCGAATTGCCCAAAACTTACTTTATTTGTTTAGGGTTGTTTTTTCTGGACGCCTTTTCTCTTGGTTGTAAAAGTAAAGCGACAGCCCAAAATGGTTTTATAATTGAGAAGGGATTAGTGTCCGACCACTTAAGTGGTCGGACGGACTTTGTTTTATCAGAGGAAATCAAAAAAACCCCCCCGTAGAATGGAAAGGTGGTTAGATTGCGTTACAAATGATTCTGTGAATATCGTGCAATCGTGATGAGTTAGTGATTAGAATAAGGTGGTTTTTTAATTTTTCATCCGACTTTGGGAGGGGATCTTCCAAGATTATCCTTGTTCTTTATAGAGAGTTTTCTGATTCCTTTTTTTGATTCTCCAAAAGAAAAAGCGACCAAATCAAAAACCTCGAATTGGCCAAGTCTTTATAGGTAGTATCTGTCGTGGCACGCGAGTTGGATCTCAGCCCTCCGGGGTAGAAGAAGTATCACCGAACCTTTCCTAAGTCCCAGCGGGAGAAATGTCAAAAAACTCAAAGCATTGACGAATGCTTCGTAGAATGGCATAAAGTCTCCATTTTTTTAGAATTTTTCCAATAGTCAGTTACAAATGAGTTGCCCCCGCTGCAATCGATATGAGTTGGGTTTGTTTTTACCCCCAAAACCTTTTCCCCAAAAGGCCAATGGTTAAGCCTTGGCAATAATAGAGAAGGGGACCACGATTACAAATTTAGTAAGGAAGAGTTTTTCCATTTCTGGTTGAAGAGGGGCAAAGGGCGATGGAAATACCACCACGGATTCCACCCCAAGTCATAATCTACGGTTTTGGAATGAACTCCAACTTTTTATTGAAAAGTAATCGGCCCTTTTAATGTAGGTATCGGGCAATGAGCGTAATGGAATAGCAAAACCCGATAAAATATACTGCCATTGAGGTAACAATGAGTAATTCAAAAAAAAACCAATCAGAACAAAGAGATGGCGTTCAAGAAAAAATCAATCAGTTCCCAAAACTTTCCATATTTTGAGTGGTTTTTGACCAAGCTATTTTTGGCGACTTATTGCCAATGAAAAACCACAAAACTACAACCGCCAAAGGCCCAGAGAAATGAACGCATGACAATGAATAAATTCCCATTACCATGCTAAAGTAATACACTTCAGTTTGTAATGGTTATAGTCTTCTTTATTTTTGAACCAACCAACCCATAATAGGCCAGAGCAATTCCCACCAAATCTTCCTCAAAGAAAAGTAAACCTACTTTCGGCTTCACAGAGGCAATTCCACGCTGAGCATTGAGAAAATAACCAAGAATACTACTACGCCAACACCATCGTTGAAGAGTGTTCACCACAATTTTGATCTCTAATTTTTGGACTTTCCATTTTTAGAATTCCTAATACGGCAATAGGATCGGTAGGGGAGATCAAAGCTCCGAAAAGTAGGCAGTAAAAAAAGTCAAATATGATGGCCAATGGTTCGGTACAAAATAGAAAATGCCCCCCAAAAGGTTGAAACCATTACTCGAAGGTGGCAAAGGCATAATTGGAGCTTGTGTTTAGCCAAGCGTCTAGTTTAGTGTGTAGGGCCCCGCAAAAAGCAAGAAGCCAGCATACTTCAAGCAATACAGTTTTAAAGTCAATGGATTGAATAAGTTCTTTAGATGCTCTAAAATGTGTATTGAATTGCCCCCTAAATTTCAATAAGTGGGTAAAACCATGGCTATTATCATCAAACCAATATTGAATGGCAGCTTAAGAATTTGGTTTGAAGAAGGCAAAAGCCGGATAAAATGGTGGGATGGTAAGGGGGGGGAAAAATGTCCATTGTGTGATTAAAAGGTTAAGGCTTCAAAAAATTGTTTTTTACGATCACAAAGTTTGAAGCCCAAATTGACACAATTATTCATAACTTTATGATGGGCTTTGGGGGAGTATACCCAAAGCAAAACCATTAATGGTCACCGCCCCTCATATCTAATGGTTTTATATGTGGTTCGTTGTACGTATTCCAGTTGGTCGGCTGTTTCAGATTCACGTGCGGTTATTGTTTGGGTTATAGGTTGCCCAACCCGACTGAATCCACTTTTTCTTGTTTTTGTTAGTAATGAAAGCTTCAAATATGGAAAGAATTTTCTAACACCCTGATTGAGGTTTCGCTTTCCTTTTCCATCAAAAACAATGGTTTAATCCGCCTTTTCCATTCTCATTTTGTGAGGTTAGAATTAGGGGTTGATAGGGTGAAGCAGTTTTACCTATAAAACCATTGTATGTGTTTGTGTGGCGTAGCTAGTGGAAGCTGAATGTTCAAGTTGAAAGGACCATTTCCATAAAGAGCCATTGAATTTGGCTTAACCTGGCTCAAGCTTTGGTGTGATTTGGTAATATTCCCATCGACGACAAAACAAAAGGTTTGCCCCCGGGTTTGCACTAGAAGCTTTATTACTCTATAGTCTATTTGTCTTAGAAAAGTTTATAGAGTCCAGATTTACTGCAATCGGTAACCTAAAAGAGATTGGAAAAGATTTTTTATACACTGCTGATCCAGTGGAGGCGTTTTTTTATCAATAATCAGGTCAATTCCCATAAAATTGAGGCTTGCCATTGAGGAAGTAAGGTTTTTAAGCGATTTGAAATCGTCCGATTATAAGTATGAGTCTACTTTATTCGCAGAAATTGACTTTCTGTATTGATTATTGGCCCCTTTCTCTTGGGTTGCCAACGGGTTCTAGGGAGAACCAGAGCACGAAAAAATTGATCTTATAATTGAATTTCAGCGCTTCTAACATATTTGTAGTCGGTCCTTTAGGTGCATTCGGATTTTTTAAAATAAAAAGAAGTTGGTTGGGGTTCCTTCTTACAAATTTTTTCGGCCCCAAGTCAAGCCAAGGTTCAAAATTTTAAGGGAAAGGTTTTTCCCCAAAAAAAAAATGGTCGGTTGGTTTTTTTGAAGATGAAGGAACACGCCTTTACGTCGAAAAATCCCCATTTTATTTTTTAAAAGGGGTTTCGGATTGGGTTTTTACCCGGAGAGGCGGGCATCCCCCCAACTGTGATTAAAGAGCAGCTTAGGGTCATAATTTCAATTTTTTTTTGGAAATTTAGAGTTAAGCTACCCCCAATAACATTTTATCGGTAATTTTAACAGGTCTGTATTAAAGAAAAAAGCGGGTATTTCCTCTCATCAGTGGTTACTTTGTCAGCTTCAAAAAAAATTTTTTAAAATTAATGCTAAAACCGGGGGGGAGAAGGGTAGAGGTTGTATGAGAGTGGAAAAATCAAAAAAAGGCTTTTTTTGCTTTAAGCTGGTTTTGACATATTTTTTAAAAAAATGAGAAACCACCAACAAGGGAACATATAAGCGGGCCCCCCGTTTTGTTTTTTTAAACTTTTCCAGGTTATTCATAAAAAAATATCAAATGAAAAGGAAAAAAGTGTTAGGTTAGTTTTCGATGGCTTCGATTTTCTGTCAGTTTTTGATAGGCAGTGTGTTCGTTGCATCTTAGGCTTTAAACCCTTAGTGTATGAATTCCAATTGCGAAAAAAATTAGATCAGGGGGAAAAGTTGATGGAACGTTCTTTTTGCCGTACCTAAAATTCTGAAATTATGAGTAGGGGGGGTTTCATTGGTTTTTTCGATTTGGAGCAGGGCCCCCTGGGTTTATAAAAACCCGCGAATGCTCCAAGTATAACCGACTGTGGTGCTTTGGTGGGGCAGAAGTAGTGAAGCCAACATAAAAAGGTATTAGTAGGTGCGAAGGAATTATTGTCCCCAAAGTGAATACGCTGAAGGGGGCCAACAAATTGTTTCTTACGCTAAATCCCCCATCAGGGAGGGGAAAGGGTAGGAGGCACGTGCTTGGTATGGACTGAGTTTTAAAGAGTATGTAGAAAAGGGCCCAAATGCAAAAACCCCCTTTGGGATTCAATTGAAACTTTGAAGGGGGTCAATAACATAAATGAATAGTGGAGGAGAAGGGGGGGATAAAATCTTTTTTGGGCCGATATTTTCCCCTTTTGGTGTGGCAGGAGGTGGAGCATCCGTAGAAAAGGGGCATTAAAAAAGTAAAACGGCTTGCGTAAAGCTAAATTTCCCCGAGGGATTTCGGTACAAATCCAGAAGCTAAAAAAACCTTCTTACAAAGAGAAAAAACAACCATTACCTGGGCCCAAAAGATTAGGTTTTTTTTGGAAGGGGAAAAAGTTTTTTGGGAGAAGGGTAATACCCCCATTCTTTTCCCCCCGGGGGGGGAAAGAACCCAAATCAAATATTCCTTAACTTTTATACTTTCCCTTTCCATATTTGGGGGGTCTTTTTTATTTTGGTCGGAAAACCTCTTGGGGTTTTTTTTAATTTTTTTTAGATATATTTTTTTAGATTTCGTTTTTTATTTAATGGTGGGAGTTCTAAAAAGCTTCTGTTTTAAGCTCAAAGGTAAAGATCTTGTTTTGTGTTCAACTGAAAAATACAAAAAATTGTTGTCGGTTAAAAATTTCTTCTTTTTTTATTTTCCCTTGGTTCCCCCTTTGGGGAATGGTAGGTTAAAAAAGATGTCAATTTTTTAATTTTTAAACTTAAATGCTTTGTTAGTTCAGAAAATTAATTAGTCTAAATGGACTTTATTGTTTTGATTGTAGGTTTTTTAAAATATTTTTAAATTTCCAATTGCAGAAAAACAGTTAAAACCCTAATCTTGAATTTTCTTTTTGATTAAGTCATTTCATCTTTTGCCAAGTTGTAGTTGAGTTTATTTTTTTGAAGTAGCGAAAATTATTTTTAAAAGATTTATTTGTTCCCCTTTTAAAATTTAAGAATAAGAATTATCAATTTGTCTGGTTATGTTTGTATTCGAAAAGGGCTTGGGTTTTTTTGTTTTTTATCATCTTTAGAGATTCAATGTCATTTAAAAACCAATTGTAGACCCCAAAAAAGAATAAAATCACTCTTCGAATTTTTAAGATTTTAATGTGTTTTTTTTTAAATTTTTTCCCCGCAGAGAGGCCCAAATGTATGAATAAAAAAATTTTCATGGTTTTTTTATGGTCCAACATTATATATCCCCGTAGTGGCGGGGGGTTATTTTAATGATTCTAAAAAAAACCCCAAAGGGTAACCCCTTTTTTCGCTATAAGGAAAATTTATTAGTCTAAAAACACAGAGATTTAAAAGAGAGTGTGGTTTTCTGTAGAAAAGTTTGAAAGGAGTTTTTTAAGGGACCCCCCCCTTTTGCTTCCCCCCCAGGGGAAGATGAACCCCAATGCTAGAGTTTGTGCGGTTTTTTTTTTCTTGCTGTTTGTGGTCCCCCCTCGAGGTATCGAGAGGCGCCCTGGGTTATGGTCAGGGAGTCTAACGATTAGAGCTTTTATTTTTTAAAAATAAATTGAAATTTTTGTTTCTTTTTTCATCAAAAAATTTCAGCAAGTCCATTTGAAAAACACTGAAAAAAACCCAAAAAAAAAATTGCAGAGGCTGGGCATACAACCCCAAAATTTTTGGGTTTAAAAATTTTCGTATCGAAAAAGCATCTTCAATAAGTTCCTATTTTCTTCTTAAAGAATATGGAATCGTCGAGGTAACTTTTGTTTTTTAAAAAATAGATTTCCGGAAAATGTTGGTCAGCCCAAAGGGTTTAAAAATTTTCAAAAATTTTTTTTGAAGGTTTTTGATTTTGATTTTGAGAGGTTGAACCCCAAAAACATTCTTGCTGATTTTAAAATTTTTTTAATACTGTCAAAACAACTTTTTGTTATCTTTAGAACGAAAATTTATTAAGCAATATTTTATTTTCATTGCTCCTTTAAAAACTAACCACGTTTTTGATGATTCAACGTAAGCCGGTATACGTGCCTGTTCCATATGTTTGCCTTTAAAAATCTTTTCCTTTTGTGATTATAATTTTGCCACCTCCTTTTTAGCATTTATTAGTGTTTTAACGGTAATGTTTGAAGTAATTGGTTGCCTAATTGTTAACCCCATTTTTCAATTCAATTTTTGTTGAATTTTGGCCCCAAAAGCCCAAGAGGTAGATAGATTATAATTAGACGAAAAAATAGTTTTCTTTTTTGGGGGTTGCATCAACGCCAACTTTTTAAGGGGGGGTTAAAGCACAAAACCTTTGTCTCGATAGCTCGCTTGATTTAAATTTTAAAAATTGTGGCGGATTTTCCCCAACCCCTACGAAAGTATTGACGAAAAAAACCCCTTCATTTTAGCATTTTTACTGGCCTTTACTTTCAGCCCGGGGGTTAAAAAAGGTTTTCAAAAACCTTGTTTGTTTCTTTTCAACGATCCAAAGGGTTCATCAGTTGGCCTATAATCTTAGAATTGGCACCAACTTCCCCCGGGCAAAACTTTTCTTTTTGGTTCGTTCGTTAGGTTAGAATTAAAATGCCTCGGAAGTTCAAATAGTCGTTCAAAATTGTAACCGTTCATTTCGTTCAATGATTTGACCTTTTTCGTTCCAGATGTCAAAACATTTGTTGGGGGAATTGTATAAGGTTTGATTCTCCCTAACGTCCAAATTATCCAATGTTCGATGAATTGTGTTAGGTTGTTAGGTTTTTTCACAATGACAGAGGATCGTGGAGACATAGTAACCCGTTCCAGTGGCCTTTAGAATCAATATCTTGAATCCAAAAAGTTGCCAAACCCCCCACCTGCAAGTTGAATCGAGTTCGGGAAAAACTTTCTTCAAATCCGAAATGACCAATGAGTAAAACTAATTCCTCCAAACCATAAAACTCAAAGCCACGAAGAATTAAAAATTTCCTCATTTTTCAGTTGGGAAGTGTTGGTTTTGGCAAATCTTTTTGGTTTTTCTATCTCAGGTTCCCCCTTGCTTCAAGCAGTTGTTCCTTGTATGTGTACCCCTTTCGGATTCTTACTGGTTATAAGAATGGTTTCAGTTTTCAGTTGGTGTCATTTTCGTTTTTGGAATTGCGGGAAGTTAGCTATGTGCCACCCTGGTGGCGGTTATTTTAATATAGGTTGGTAAAATTCTTATAGAATACATATATAGTGCTGTAAGGAACTTTCATTAGTTAGAAAAGCACGAGATTCTAAAAGAGAGAGGTTGTTTCTGCTATGAAGGAACTGTATTTTAAAGGAGTTTTGCAAGGGAGCCCCCATTCCCGTCTCCCCCGTAGGAGGAAGATGATACCAAGTGTAGAGTGTTTTTGTGGTTTGCTAGGGTTTGCAGTGGTGCAACTCTCTCCAAAAGATCGGAGGGGAGGGATAAAAACGTGAGATTATGTAAACCTACTTTTTTACCTTGAATGTTCCTGGCTTGTAAAAAATTTCCCAAAAGTCGTGAAACCCAATCAAAACATATTGATGGACATAAAGCCTGGCCTAAGCGGGGTGATTTAAATGTAGCCGGAATACAATGAACTTTTTGTTCTTTTCAATAGCCTTAACAATGGTTAATGCTGGGCCTCTGGTTCGAAAGGGTGGGGATTTTTGACTTAACACCATGAAATTTCCAGTGTTGATGTAATAGGCATTATGGTAGTCACACATTTTTTCTCATTTGCTTAATCTCTAAGCGCAATGTGTTGACCAGCGTTCAGAGCCATTTACTGGTGCGTAAACGACATTTTAGGGTTAGAAAACAAGCCACCAGAAGAGGCAAAATTGCAATGTGACCCGAGTTTTGTATAGATATCATCGAGAAATCTATAATAAAATTGGTGCATGGTATTGATGTTATTGTCTTTGAAATTTGATGGGTATGCTCATTAAAGTATTCCAACCACTATGCCAGCATTTTTGTCAGTATTCTACCAGCTATTTCTGTCTTACTTTTTTAGCAGTTTCCTGAATTGCTCAAGGTAGGACATTATTTGTAACCAAATACCTTCCTTGCCTGAAAAATTCGTCAATGGTTTTGATCTATAATCTTGGTGGATGTCCGTAATTACTTTGGTTTTCGTTCCAGCATCAAACGAACCATGATTTGCATTCCAGATGCACCACCCGTTATTAAAATATTTTTTTTCTTTATTCCATTTTTCAAGGAGGTGTTAAGTATTAAAACAAAAGTGCAAATATTTACGTAGAATTTCTTTCTTCTTATGGGCCGTTAAGAACTATAGTGTTCAAAAGGTTATTACTCCCTTTGGTGAAAGGGAGTGGGTTATGTCAATCGAGAAAAGGCTTTAAAAAGTTTTAGTACGTTTGATTTTAGAATCGGTAGTGGGCTCCGCTATAAATGCTGAAGTTATAAAACCTACATTGGTTACATTCTTTAGTTTTGGGGTTTGAATCGGTAATCACAAGCCTTGTTTGTCTTGTGTTCGATTTTATATTCAGAGGAAAACTGGAGATTTTCGTTGCGTTTCGTTTTCCGAGTCCTAATTTTCTCCAATTTATCTCGCTTAAGACCCTTGTTGGCTTTTAGTAGGTGTAGTATTCTTCTTTAATGTTCATTGTTAAAAGTTTTCGTGTTGGGATCATCATGTGTGGATAAGGGTAGGGGTAGCTGTCATTTTCGGTCCTTAATCAATTCGAGTAGTGTCTTTTTTCCTAGTGTGTTCAGATCTGGCAAAGTAATCTTTGTTAACCCAGGCATTCCCTCAAGGATAAGTGTTAGGTAGATAGCTCTTTGCTCAAGAAAACTTTTAATTGCCTGGCGTGATAATAGGCTTAGCTAACAACCGGGGGGAAATCATCAGGAGGGTTATGAAACCCAGGGTCAACTTTCTTTGACATTTTCGAAAAAGGGCTTTTTATGGATAGGCATGTAATGGCCAATTAAGTGGAGGGATAATTAATGGCAAAGCCTAATAGATGCTGGGGGGTTTTTTATACTTTTTTTGGTTCGCGAATGCTCGTACTCCTATTTCTTTATTCTGAAGATGATACATTGGTCCGTGCAAAATGACCAAGTCAGATAGTTATGGGGAAATTGAGGTTTCTGATTTCCTGAGTGAACAGAGAATTATTTTTAATTTATTGGACCTGCCTTTTGCAGTTTCAGGTGTTTGCGAACGGGTTCACCAAGTGGACATGTGCCCTTTTTGAGCAAGCCTTCTGAATATTTTTCGGTACCGCCACCACATCAATTTCTTTGATGGTTGATTGGGAATGATTTTTCAATGAGGGTTTTAATTTCTTTCGAACCAAAATACCCCTTTCCTTTATTGAGTCGGTTTTTTGAGGCTGATTTAAAAGCCTTATATTTCTATTATAAGTTATTTAGTATTTTACGATTAGTGAATATCAAGCCTGAAGTCTGAAATTGATTTAAGTTGTTATTGGACCGATGGTTGATCGATCTTGAATAAAAAATTTGAATGAAAGAGACACCCAAAGATATGGGCGTTGTTGCTGTTTAATTGAATACCCTTAGGTCAAGGTATGCGATATGTATGCTAGTAAAACAGGCTGTAAAGATAGAAAAACTTAAATAGCCTTGGCTTTCATTAAATTTTTCAGTGTTAAGTTTAGCGAGACGTCAAGACCAGAAGAGGCCTTTGTAAAGAGTTCAATGATGTATAGCTTATTCATTTGTTTGCTCATGACATTTTCAGGTTCATTAATTCAACAAATGAAGACTGGTGCCATTGTTGGTATTGTGCTTTTGTCCATACACTTGGACGATCAACCCCATGCTCTCAAATATGTTGGAATTGACCTGCGTGAACGGATTCATGTACCCAATGCGCAATAAGTATTTTTCCCAGATTTTTTTTCTGGGCCCTTGCCGGGTGTAAGATTTCTGTTTCGTTTAATTTTCTTCAGAAAATGACGAACACTTTCTAAAAATGTTTTGTAAGGTTAGCAAATTCAAGTTCTCAGCAAGGCTAATCAATGGTCGATTTTCCCAAAAGGGGGGTGATAATTAGTCATGCTCTCATTTTGAAAAAATCATATTCCATCCATATCGGTTCCAAAACGTGCCGAATCATGCCCATAGAAGTCATTGCTTTTTCGTAGGTTTCCATTATACGGTTTTTGGAAGCGCTTTCCAAAATTTTATACTTTTCCTTCTAATCTCTGTGAAGTTTTAAGACTATAGTTCGGGATTGGTCTATATTTGCTTTCGCGAAAGTGGTTTTTCAGAATAGGTAACTTATGTTGTGCCAGCCGAGTTATTAGCCTTGCCTCTCGGTAAGATAATTCATTTCTATTAAGTAAGGTCTTGGGAGTATGAATAGAAGAGAAATAAGCCAGAAAATATAGATTTTCATGATATAGATTCATATTTCTGACTAATCGAATAATATAGTTTTACAAAACAGTGTGGCGATTAGAAATGCGATGCTATTCTATTTTACCCAATTAAGCCCCAGCCATTGGTGGTAATCACTACGAGTGAATAATGTTTCTCCTTTTTTTAGAGGAAGATAAAGGTGTTGGCGTCAATTTTAGGTGCCCCATAAATTGTACTCCCTTCAGTCGGAAGTGTTATCACCAGAGAAACGCTTCACCTTTAGGTAAATGATGATTTTGTCGCTGTAGTCGAAAGGAAAAGTTGTTAGCGCCTTTTGAAGAAACGTGGTCTTGCAATAATAAAATCTTCTTTTTTTTCCTCGAATCCGCCAGGAAGCGTTTTTTAAAATTTAAAAAATGGGTGTAAGCCCATTCTTCTGTGGAACGACGTGTTTCGGCCTCAGCGAGCAGCTCTAATTAACTTTTCTTTTTTGGAAAGATAGTGATGTTTTTCGCCAATAGAAATAATTGTAGGGTCTGTTGGTTTTCTTCGGGTTTTTCTTGAGTCGATTTATTACGCGGAATGAGTACCCTTTAAAATTAGAGAACGGTTGCCAAATAAGGCCCAAAAGCCAATTTGTCCCTCTTTTTGACTGGTTTTATTTGTCCCAGTTTGGTAGTTCTTAATAAAGACTTCTACCCGTTGATTTGAACTTCAATCTTAATTTATTCCAGCCTTTTGCTTTGAATGTCACGTTGGCCTGATGCTCGCGATCATTGCCAGTTAGATCATTATTGAAATGGGCGTGTATTTGAACAGCGTCTGCCTGACCAGTTTGTTTTAAATCATATACATTTTTCTAAGTTGTTGTTTTCTTCGGAAAATGATCCAGCAAAGCTTGCCCGCCTTGGCGTAAACCTTATCTTGGTTCCATTGGTGAAAAAGTTTCCTTTTATGTGGCCCTGCCATAGTTAAAACTAATGTTTCTCTGTTGTCGAATTGTTCAAATTTTAGCATCGGCGGAATTTCCAAAAGGTTGAATTATGGAATTGAATGTTTTGCTTTGGGGCTAGCTGAACCGTTATATGCCTAATAATATGTTGAGTAGTATTTTCATGACCTTTTTCAACAAATGTCGGCTCGTATAATTCAAACGGCCTATCATTTCAAAAGAAACCCACTATCAATTTGAGCTTTATTTCTAAAGGTACAGGACGACGCCTTCCATTTTTTGAAAAACCTGGGTAGGTTATTTGGTTCACTAAAGTTGAGTTATAGGAATTTCTGTAACGGTCTTGGAAGAATATATGATTCTTTTTTTTTACCTTTGTAAAATCATTACTAATTCGTTTTTTTTGAGGAACAACCTGCGGTTTTTTTAGTCAAACATTTAAGCTTTGCCTACTGATTTGAAGGGTTTCTGAAAATATGTACATCATGGTTCTCGAATTTTTTTTTCTAATAGTTCCTTGAATTCAGAATGTCAGAATCAATATTCGCGTTTGAGGGGAGTTCAAATTCTAGAGAATATATGCGGTTAAGTTTTGAAAGAGCGTAATATAAAAGAGCCTAAAAAATGGAGAACAAATCGTTTTGGTAGTCATGTATTTCTGAAATAATTTCATTCAGTGCAAACTGAATATTTGAATCAGAATCAGATAACCTTAAAATTGTCCGTACTTAGAGTTATAAAAATAATGTAATCGGTAAGCAAAAAGCTTGTCATTGAAAAGTTTGTAAGAAATCATTTTGAAAACTAGATGAAACCCCTGAATGCCTTTTTTGGGGTTAATTTTACATGCTTTTTTTTGAAATGGAAGATAAAGAAAAAGTGTTTTTTAAATTTTATATGACTTTCCATTTAATTAAATTTCCCCCCAGAGGCATTTTGAAAAATCAAAATTTTTCAAAAAAATCACAAGTTGGGGTTGAGGGGTCGAAAAAAAAACTTGGGGTTATTTCGAACCTTGAAGATCCATTAAAAGTCAAAGCCGTATTTTGTTTTTCAAAAATGAATTGTCTCAAAATCTATGTGTCAATTGTCTAAAATGAAAGGTATAACTAACTTGATTCTTGATAATTAGATTACTCAATTTTATTACAATATTTAAAAAATTTTTAAGATTTAAAAGAATAACCTTTACAGATTCTTATAGGATGGGTAATTTTTAACAGAATCTTTTTGGTTGGTAGTAATTGTTTGCTTGAAAAAGCGCATATCTCTGGTTCCACAGCGAATTGATTGAGCTAAATTAATAAGGCTAAAATTGAGCGCTTAAAATCTGACTTCAGCAATTAAAAAAAAATCTTTGCAGCCATGACAAAAAGGATTTCAAAAGACATATGTAACGGCCGCTTTTCCTTACCCAAACGTGTGCCTATGGTCATTGGGGTGTATATGTCCAGCCGATATTTTGTGCGTATTTTCGTTCTAAGGAGAAGATGTAGCATTATTTGTGGTTCCGTGAGCATGGAATGGCCAAAAACCTGCGTGCTAGAAAAGAAGGAATTAACCCGCAAGAGATCGAAAATAAGTACATACTGATCAAAATAGTTTTGGTCAGTTGGGTATTTCTTTTGATATCTATTCAAAAAAACTTTAATGAAGTACATCTTTAAACGCAAAGATTTTTCAAAAACCTTTTTTGATGATGGAAATTGAAGAAAAGCCAAAGGAGCATATTACGAAAGAAGAGGCTAAGCATTTTTAGCCGACAGATACATTATTGGAACTTGTCCTAAGTGTGTAATCCTTCGCTTATGGGTCAGTGCGAAAATTGTGGTTCGTCATTAATCCAACAGTTGATAACCCAAATCTACGCTTACCGGGAACCCCTGTATTAAAGGAAACCAAGCATGGTATTTGCCTTTGCAAGACCTATGAAAAGTGGTTGAAACCAGTGGATAGTGAAGGAATAAAAGCGATGGAAGTCGAATGTTTGGGGGCAGTGTAAATCGTGGATCGATGGTGGTTACAGTCTGGCAATGACTGTGGATCTCGACGGGGTATAAAAGTGCCAGAAAAGGAGCTGAAGGAAAAGTCCTTTACGTGTGGTTCGATGCACCAATTGGTAATTTCCGCTACCAAGGGGGGCAAACGAGAAAGGAATTGATTGGGGCTTATTGGAAAGATAAAGGGTACCAACGGTTTTATTTCATCGGAAAAGATAACATTGTGTTCCATTGCTTTTTCTTCCCGCCATTTTAAGGCTAGGCGACAATTTTACCCGATAATGTACCAGCCAAGAATTCTTGAACTTGGAGTGATAAGATTTAACCTCAAGAAACTGGGTGTTTGGTTACACGAAATTTGAAGAGTTCCTGGCAAACAGATGTGTTGCGTTACGCGCTTTGTGCCAATGGCCTGAAACCAAAAACAATGACTTTACTGGAAAGACTTTGGCTAGAAAAAAAACAGGAATTTTGTAGCCATCTCGGTAACTTTGTGAATCCCTGCTGTGGTGTTGACTCACAAGTATTTTGAAGGTAAGGTGCCTGAGAGGGGAGACTGTTCGTTTTCGTTCGGAAAGTGTTCCCCGCCTTAGGTCAGGGTAAAAAGGTAGGCGATTCTACGAAAGATATCGCTTCAGGGGGCTTGGCTGAGATGATGGATTGGTAGAATAGGAAAAAATCTAGGATACCGGCCTTGGAAGTTGATCAAAACAACGAGAAAAAGGTAAAGATATTCTGAATATTGTTTAAATTGGTGGCTAACCTTTAATTGTTGTAAAACCCATCATTCCTTTCAGCACAGATAAGTTAGGGACTTTTTGAACCTTGGTAAAACTCGATTGGTCGAGTGAGGTTTCAATTGGCTTTTAGCTGAGACATCAATTAGAAAAAGCGAAATTGTCTTCGATAAAATCGAAGACAAAAACCATAGAAGAACAAGTACAAAAACTAGAAATACTAAAAACAGAAGGGAGAGGAGAAAAAGGGAAAATAGAAGTGCACCATTGAAAGATACTATGTATTTGTAAACTTTGAAGCTCGTTTTAAGGGTAGGAAACTATCCTGAAGCTAAGAAATTGAAAAGTCGAAAAATACTTCATTTTTAGTAGATAGGAATGACAAAAGAACCTTTGAGTGGAATTGCAAAGATTATTTCAAAGAAATGATTGGAAAAGAAGTGACCATTGTGGCAAATTTGGCACCAAACCAATGTGGGAACGTTTCGAGGGAATGTTTCTTATGGCCAAGATGTGGGGGGAATTAGACTATTAAGCCAAATGAAAACGTAAACCCTGGTTTACCGTTAGTTATTTTAGGTTTTAATTATTGTTTAATATGTCCACCCCCCAACCCCGCCAGCAGGGGACAATGAACCCATGCTGTGGTAGATGGCAGGATGTCCCTCTTGGGAGGAGGTGTCCGTCCGAGATTCGGGGCGGAGGAGGAAGGGTTTAAAACCCCTGAACATAAAAACAGTTCTATGAAAATTAACGCCAACGTTACTGGAAAACCTTGATCGCTATGCGCAAATAGGGAAGGTGGGCAGAATTGGCTTTTGACGCTTTGCTCTATCTGAAGAAGATAAAAAGCTCGCGATTTTTGAAAACCCAAATGTTGATGCTGGATTGCAAGTTCACATCGATCAGTTGGGCAATATTATTGGTGTTCGAAAAGGAAAAAAGGAGGGCAATCCAGTTGTTTTGGCTCACATTTAGATCTGTTTTTTGGAGGAAGGTTGATGGTGCATGGGTGTTCTTGTTGTTTGGAACCCCATTAAAACCTTAAATGACAATCAATTAGACAGAGAAGCCTCTTGCGTTGGTGAACTTTCCAAGAAGAGGGAGTGAGGTTTGCACCAGACATGATGGGCATCTGTCTAGCTGGTATGCCGATCTCTCGGTATTTCAATCACCAAAATATGAAAACCCCAATGAAACAGTAGGGGAGTTTTTAAAAACGATAGGTATGATGGTGAAATGAACCTGGGCCATTCAATTCGATGCATTTTATGAGCTGCATATTGAGCAAGGACCATTTTTGAGCTAGAACAAATGATATTGGATGGTGGAGCAGGTTCAGGGAATATACGGACACGGTATAAGTTGGGTTGAGGCGAATCCGCAGGAACCCGCCCGTTTTATTACCGAAAAGAGCGGTTTTGCCGCTGAAAAAATTCAGCAATTATAAAGGGAAAAAACCCAGAAGAAAAGAAGGTAAAGTGTAATAAGTCGGGTCGGTTTAGCTTTCCCAGATGCAATCAATATAGTCCAGAGTCTGCTGTATTTCTTTAGTGTAAGAAGTACTGATGAAGACGCTTCGCAAAGCCCAAAGCGAATTGTAAGTTATAAAGAGACCCTTGGGGTGATGAATTGAATTTCGAAAGAAGGAATTGGGTTGGTTTATCCTGTTCGTTTTCCTTATTGCAGACATGTACAAATTTTCTAACAGTCTCTAGGGCCCAACTTATAAAAGAATGCCAAGTGGACTGGCCATGATGTCAGATGATGGCCCATTTTTTCCATCAACCATGATTTTTCATCCCAAGTGAACGAGGCATTGTCACAATGTGGAAGAGTTTTTTCACGTAAAGATGTGGAAAAATGGGGGAAGTTTTGTCAGTGTTTTTAAGGAATTAGCGTTAAATGTTCTTGCTTTAAGATACTTCAAAACCGTTCATTAGTCCATCGGTATCCCCCTTGCATCATTTATAAATATGATGGCATATAAAACCTAATTGTGCTGAACTAGCAAAGAGTAAGCTGGGGGGGAAATTTTGGCGATTTGTTTTTGGTAATATGTCGGTCAAATTCCGAAGCCTTGTCAAATAAGGTGAATGAAAAGCAGTATAATTCCGTAAACGGAAATACAAAAGACTTTTTCTCCTTTTTTAGTGCCAGAGTATAACGCTAGTAAAAGAAAATAGCCTCAATCATTCCAATTTGGTAAAAGTAGGTCTTGTAATAGGTACCGTTCTCAAAAGGTGAATCGTATCGCCTATTAAGTAGAAGAAAAGGATTGCAAGTGTTTTAAAGCTTTGCACTGGCAATGTAATCGAAAAATTTTACTCAGCAATTTATCTCTGCTGACTTTGAAGTTTTTTTTAAATGTTTCCATTACAGAAAAGCCCATTACCCCAAAGCCACTGTGAACTTCGTAAATAGCTTAGAGATTGTTTATTTGGGTTTGCCTTAATTTGCTAACAGCAGAAGCCACATGGTCCAAAATCTCCATCTCTATTTCAATATGAGTAAAGCCTCTGGAGTGAATGAATTTCTTGATCTGTTCGATTGGTCTTTAGTAGTGACAGTGTGATCTTGAAGATAAATTTTTCCTGATAGAGTTTTAAAAAAAGTGTAGAAGTAATGAGAAAGAAGGAAGTATTCCAGAAGGATCCAAGGAAAATTTGGGAAAAATCTCTATCCAGAATGATTCTTTTCCTACATTTGTGGAATAACTAGGTTAAATAAAGATTAGCAGAGCAATAGGTAAGTGAATCATTTGGAATACCAAAGATTGGTATTGGAGTGTGTAGGCTTTAGATTCTTTTTGATGAATAATAAAATTTATCTGCCCAAAAAAGGCGATCAATTGGTAAAAAACAAGTCAAGGTAATATGGAAAGATTTCGGTTTAGGATCGAAGATTTCTAAGCTCATTTGGAAAGAACATAAGTCCGTAAGAAAGATATAGGCCATTTCTTAAACTCAAAAAATGGTTGCGGCACGTTTGCAGATGAAATTCCTACGAGTTTTGTTTGCTCTTTAGTATTTTTCAAAATCCCCCCTTTTAAAGTCCGAAAGAAGGTTGTATTTGATTTGAAAAGTATTACATCGATGTTGAGATTGTATAAAGAGGTGGTATATGATTAGAAGTTCCTCAAATGGGGGTCTAATGGCTAATGCCGATCTCTTTTAGGTAATTTTCAATTTTTGCTTTTTTCTTTCTTTGGACATCCAATCAAGTTTAGGGTTCAACCTTTTTTTTTGGTTTACTAGAAATTTTTCTAGTTCAGAGACCTTTGCTTTGGCCTCGGCATTGCCTTTTGGTAGGGAGTAATATTTGGAACTGGCCATAACCTGCTGAGTTTCGTAGTTAGGTAGTTCTGCTTTTTAACTTATGGAGGGTGGGGTAGAGGGCTCCTTCGGTAAGTTTAAATTCACCTGCAGTGAGCTGTTTTATTTTTGGGTGATTTCATAGCCGTACTCTTTTTTTGCTCTTTAATGTCGAAGTACAATAGTGGTAGGGTCCCTTTAGCAATTTACTTGAAGAATATGAAGTATACCTAATTTTTTAACATAAAAAATTAGGTATATTTGATTTTATCAAATAGATTATCTAAGAAAAAAACCCCGGGAATTTTAGCCGGGCACGATTTGGATGTATTAAATCCCGACATCGGGTATTTTAATGACGATTGAAAATAGTGAAAGTTTTTTGCCTCGATAATTTTTTCCTTTCTTTTCCTGATTCCAAACAATCGCAAAAAACCCTAAGTCCGCAGAGGCCCAAGCCAATTTAGGTTTTCGAAAAGAAAAAGGGAATGCTACCGAGAATCCTTTTACGGAACAAGCCAAATGAAATCTGACTTAGACTTACCTTAGTGAGAAGATTTAAGCTCAGTGGTTTTGTTAGAATTTAAATTCAAATTATGGTAGTCATATCAAGGAGCCATGTGTTCAACATCAGTAGAAAGGATTTAAAAGGATGCCTTCCATTGAAGGAACAGTTACCATGAAATATTCAAAAAGAATAGGGAAGGTGAGTATTGCGCCAAGGGTAGCAAATCTTTGGTAAGAACTTAGGCCTGCTACAA
>JARBHB010000116.1:0-23897 GCA_029891345.1 Dryococelus australis
TCCAACGTGCGAAGCCGTATTACAGTCAGCATGTTTTTACGTTCGGGGTAGACGTTTGCCAACACACCAGGCCATAATATTGTTACAACTGAAATCTTTGTGTGCATTTTAAACGAAAACGGCAGGTCAAACGAAATTCAACGAGTGTGTCTTTTTGGCTAATTATGACGTACTGCTTAATGCAATGGCATCGTAAGTCTATTTTACCTCAAGGTAACAGAGTTGTATGTAATAACAGAGTCCAAACAGTTTTCGTTTTACGTGATGGGGATGATTACGACGTACAATGCGCTAATTTTATCGACTGTCTTGGTTTAATTAATTCGCATATTCCAAATGTTGTTCCTCTAATGCATGTACTTTTCATATCATTCCACATTAGCGTACTTTTTGGTTTTGACATTTAAGGTCTTCCAAAGCTCTTATTTTTTGAGATAGATCATGGGTGTCATATTTTAGATTTCTCCTTTTCACGTCAGCAATTCTCTGGCCCAGATTTGTCAGACTTTTCTTTTGTTTTTAATTATATTGGTAACACTGGTATTGTTAAAAAATAATAATACGCATGAATGCAGTCACTTCACCAAATTCTATGCAGTTTAAACCTCTTAACCGAACGCAATGATCATTGAGTGAAAACGAAATGAAAGACTGAATGTTCGCGTTGATTCGTAATTTGGTATTCTCAAAGATGAAAATAACATTTGAACAATATATTTAATTAATTTCATTAGTATATGCGTTGTTATTTCATTTGATACACGTTGTTTAACTGATCCATCATCCAAAAATATATCGCTAAAAAACAGTGTTGAAGAATCAGTGGGAAATGTCACTGAATTAATAAGTAAAGGGAAACTGGTATTTTTTTTTTACTAATTCATCAGATAAAGTGACCGAAATAACTGTTAAATAATTAAGGTGCCGTCTACTGGTTTAAACTGTGAAATTCTTACTGATTCATATTAATCGCCTATTAAGGATCAATCCTAGTATTCACGTGAAGTGATTTCGAGAAACCATGGAAAACCTAAACGAGAATGGCTTGACTGGGTTTTCAATTCAGGCCCTCGTGAATGTGTGTCAAGTAATTTTCCACTGTGCCACCACGCATGGATTATATAAACTACTTCTTATGGATTTTTAGAAAAATTTATTACCTCAATACACAAATACTTTTCAGCACAGCTGTTTTGGGGTCAACTGTCATATTAACAATGACGTAGTACTATTAGAATTGTATAAAATATAAGCAGTTTGTTTTGGTTGTGCATTCTCTTATTTACGTTTCCTTTAGAGATTTCTTTTCCGTTTTTACCTATGAGCTAGTACCCACATGTACGCGATAAAATGTGTTAGTTTCTATCAGTCACAATATTTCCATGTGAATATTATGTTCGACCTTTGCTCCGAAATGAAATTTCATAAAATTTAAACTAATTTATTAGAAACGCATTTGGAAATGGCCTTTGTTGCGAATTGTATGCTTAAATCCATGCCGTAATAACACTCTCTAAAAAATCATTTTTATGTTAAAGAGCTGAGCCCAAAAAGTAATTTAACTTAAAGCATTTACCCTAAAAGCTATTTACCTGGTGAAATTTTACCTCAATAAGTTTAGAATAAACGGTGTTATGCACTAATGATGGGAGAAAAAGAGTCAGGAAAAACGACGCCCCTTCCCTATTTTAACTCCTTTAAGGTGTTATGATTTTTGGGAACAGCGATATACTTCTCCGTACGAAAAGATATCTCCTCCTCCTACCTGGTAATGAAGGTCTTCATGGCTGCTTCTCTGGCTTCTTCTCAAGTAGAAATGTGGACTAAGTGTGACGCGACACCTTATTATACCACGAAACCAACACACTTGAAGGCCATATCTGCAAGCTGGCTCTCATACTTACACTCACGATGGAAGTATATAAGGTGAATACAATCGTGTCTATCCTCACGTCGGCCTCACGTACTTGACAAAGCTCGCGGAGTTCGTGCCGTGTCCAGCGTATCTCGAGCCGTGGGAAACTTTGTCTGGCCCACTTAATACTTTATGTCACAAGGACTTGACACAGGGAATAGATTTTAACATATATGCATTGTACTAGAAGAAAACTACTTCCAACAGGGCACATCCTTCGCAATGGCGGGAGACTTAGTTTCTTTTTTGAGATTTTATTTTCTATTTTCATGAACATCTGCTACCAATGACGTGAAACACGAACACGTGATTCCGATATGTGACGGGTTTGAATGAATACAAAGTATAATTTCAGATTTAAAAAAATCCTATCTACAACACTTGAAATAATCAGAGACTTACAGTGTTGTAAGATATAGTTGTGTTACCCCCCCTTTTTTATCGTATTCATAGATCAATGAAACGCTGAGAGAAAAGGGTTTATTTAGTCTAGCAAAATATTTGTTTGTATACGAACAATGACATATTCTATTGTTGGAAAGAAATTATTTTGTAGTTATTTGGTTACCCCAAACAAATATTTGTTTACTATATTTAAATATTTTTTTTGACTCTGATAAGTTAGACAGTTTCGATTAATAATAATAATGATAATAATAATAATAAGGCATGGAAATCCGACCGGGATTCTAACCTAGATATAGTTTGCGCCCGAGCACTACGCCTTTAGCAACTTTAGATAAAGTGACTAGTGATATAATTATACATATATATTGAGTGCATGCGTGTGTGTGTGAGAGAGAGATAGAGATAGATAGATAGAGAGAGAGAGACAGAGAGAAATTTCAAGTTCTGGTGTAACACACATTTCTTGAGCTTTAAGAATGAATAATTAGTAGCACATAATTTTTATGTTCAATAGGATCGATATTATTTTATTTAAGTTATTTATTTATTTTGGTATGTGGCAATATATTTATTTGTTTTGAAACAAGAGTCCTTAATTAATTTTTTTGGCAATATTTTTAAATCTTTCTATTTCTACATTGTGTATGAGTATCTCCAAGACCATATGACCCTGTGCATTTTTGATGTTTGTGGTGGTTTTAAATGGCATCACAAATGACTTTTAATTGGAACCTTTGTGATGGGCCAGTTTTTAGGAAGAATTCTGAAGTCAAGTTATCGAGGAGGAAGACAGACATATTATTATGCGATGTCAGGCAGCCTGCCCTTGAAAAGGGGGGGGGGATGCACTAGGAGTACTGTAGTTATGCCGAAGTGGAGGCAGAAGGCTGTCGGCTGTCGGCTGTTGCTTGGTGGTTCAGCAGCCATTTCGGAACTTTTAGTTAAAAAAAATTGCTTGTTTTACCTAAAAAAAAAAAACTGTTCAGAAATAAATTATTTTACCACAAATTACCCTTTTCTCCTTGAAATCACTATTTTTCCTTAAAATTTTCCCTCTTTTCCCATAAATTTCCCGTTTTCCCTTAAGAATGGTAGAAGTCCCTCATGTGCAAAAACGAGCCATTTTCAGTTAATTCAGGTGATTTGTGGGGCACACTTAGAACTTGTAAGCTGTCATTACATCTTGTATTTTCATGCTCTCTCATTCCATCTCTTTCTGTGTTTTCTTTCTCTCTTGTCGCCTTCTTCGCCCACCGTCCACTTACTTCCTTCATCGCCTGCTAGATAGCGCGAATAGCCAGTGTGTATATTTATTTACAGATTTAAAGATGCAACTTTCTATAAACGAGTAGGTATACAAAAATATTGTAAAATGCATTCCATGCATGACTTTTTAAAAAATATTCCAATTTTAAAACTTAATATTTTTAACAATCATTTCAGTCAATACTTTATAATATTTACTTTATTCGATTGATTTTTACTGTTGCATGAAAAAAAGAATTTAATTTAAAACTAAGCAGTCTAGCCTTGTAACCCTGCACAGACAGGCTCGTGAGGCAGACACACATGTTATGACAGGCAAAGAGTGTTGGGGACGTCCGTGGGGCACCGCTGGTAAGCGGTTGTAAGCTCATCTTGTCAAAGGAAAAATATATGTGCTTGCATGCCAAGAGCAGTGTTAGCAGGTCTGCACCTGCATGGTGTAAGGTAACAGCATGCTTACGTGCTTCCACTTCATTTTTACAATTTGCATGATGTCAGATAGCCTAAGTCAGAACATATCATTGTTAGTATTTTCACAGGCTTGCACCTGCACGGTGTCAGGTAGCTGGAGTCTGCACTCGTTTCGAGACTTTGAATAATTTTTAACCTTGCATTGGACATAGAGAATTTCCCACTTCGTACAGAACTTGTAAAATTTTCCTTTGTGTAAGAACAAAGAAAATCTTTATACCCTATGTTGAAAGTTGAATGTTTCCTTATCCTATATAAGGCAGGCTCGTGAAATTCAGTTTGCAAATATAATTTTACTTTTTAAAAAGGAATAGGGCATGTCAAATAAAAAAACTGTATTTATTATTCGATTTTAAAATGCATTTAAATTGTTCTTAGAGTACAGTGGAGCAATGTAAAATGTTCTCTCAGCTTCTTTTCCGTCTCCTTTCTTGAAGACAAAATACTACACGATGTCAGCATCTGCATATTATTAACTGCCTTGACTGTTATGTAGGCTAAATTATGGTACTAAGAATTGGTTTTAACGTATGTATATGTGACTAATTCGAGACCACAATATCCCCTATAACAAACATAAAAACAGAATTCTTAAATTTTCCACACTATTCACATTGTTTCTTTGTAGCAGAATGCTCACTTTTTACATAATTAATATAATCTGCTTATACGCAACTGCAAGACAGTCTATGCTAGCAAGCGTTCAACAAGAACCCTTCATGGCAAAGTTTTACAACTGCCACTGTCGTATTAAGCTTCTTAGCTGACCTCCTTACTGCTTATAATTTATGAGTATGCAAGTCATATGATGTCAAACTGACTTTGAACCAATTGTATTATACCAATAATACATTGCTCGGACACGGACCAGCCATTCACCGAGTTACCACATGTTTGCAGCTGACCAATCGCGTGAAGGCACTGAGACATCACGTGAGGTGGTGGTGAAGTCATTTTGGGTAATGTGGAGTCATGTGGGGTCATGAGGGTTCAGTTTGGGGTCAGTTTGAGTTATTTTGGAGTAATTTAGAGTAATTTAGGTGTCATTGTCAAGAAATTTTGGAGTAATTTTTGGAGTTTTTTGGAGTCATTTCGGAGTCATTTGAAGTGATTTTGGAGTCATATGAAGTCATTCGGAAACATTTGATGATGGTGGAGTTATTTTAAATTCATTATGTGTCATTTTTGGGTAAATTTGGAGTCAAGCCGGCTAGAGTCAGTCGGCAAATTGGACTCTGCATGTACGTGCGTGTGTGTGCGTGGATCGCAAGTTTAAATACATCCCCCCTATTTAAAAATAAAATTATACAGTAGAACTTTCCAAAGCTAAAAGGTGAACATTTTATTTAATAATCTCGTTTTAAAAAATTATATACCCATTTCCTTCAGCATATTTCAACGCTTACGCGGTAAATTTCTTGGAAGAATGAGTATATGGGTTTTCTCATGGTGCTCCCATAAGACGATGCTTTGCGAATATGAAGGCTCGCCTTTGACCTCGACCACCATGGAACCATGACCAGCATCATCACTAACTGGATGTCGTCCATGTCAATTCTGCGATCGAGTTTTCACCTATGTTCAAAATGCATGTAGGTATGATATGGTGTTCTATACAAAGAGTCCTTCTCCCGTGCCGACTAATTAGTCGCCTGCTAGTCAGGAATTAACAAAAATCACAGCAAAAATGTCTGAAGACAAGAGTGGCACAAAGAGCCAGCAGTAAGAAAATCCATTATGCAAGTTAAAATTAATTCAAAAGTGAAAATTCAAACTACCACAAAAACTCATGAAGTATGTATAAACTTGCATTTATTTGTTTATTTCTTTCATTTTGCTTGCCTTTGGTTATATAATTTTTGTTTAGAAAACCAAATCCTTTATATAATTCTCCATATATTGTACATTTTTTCAAAAGGAACCAAGATCAAATATAATATTGCGAGCAAATCTACTGCAAAACACAGCTAAGTTAAATAACGTACATTATATTTCCACTACACTTTCGGAAACTTTCGAATTTTCAGATACATTATAGACTGTATTTACAAACAGCATATTGGTTAAAACTATGCAACTTTCATAAAACTGACATTAAAATTAGTGGTATGTTTTTGACTCCACAAAAGAACACCTGGCTTGCAGGCCATACAAAGGCCATTCACAAAAAAATTCTCTTTAATATTATGTTTGCCATGATATCCTAAATTATTACATTTATTTAACGTGTACATTACCAGAGCAGAAGGCCTTTATTAAAAAATGTCTCACCTCAGGCTGAGTTGACATGCCTGCCTCCAAAACTTTCATACACAAAATACATTTTAAAACTTTCCTCGAGTCCAACTGACACAAGGCAACTGCTTGCCAATAGAAAGCCTTAACCTCCATTGAAAATTTATGTTTGAAAAAAAACTCTAGGTTCCTGCTCAAAGTGACTGCTATAAAAACATATTAAACCAAAGTGGCCGTCAGATTCCTTTAGAAAAGAGTACTTGCAAATATTTCATGCCTTATTTAATAATTAATTCATTTTTTGCACCTACTCTCACATAAAAATGACATCATTACCTTTATTTCCTTTAAGAGTCTGCCATTTTAAAGTTTGTTTAAGCAATGTTGGTTACCAACACATATCTTTAGGTGAATGCTCCCTCGAGGCCGATCATCTGACCTCGACCGAACATTTACTAGTATTAATACAAAAAAATCAGAATTAAGTACTAGAGGGGTGGACAGAATTCATTCTCCAATAGCAACAGAGTTAAACATTTTTTATTGAGCCCTCCAATCGGGTGTTGGTTACCTACTATGGTAACGACATAATATTTCTTGGTAGTGGGGTGTTGGTAAGTTTATTTAGGCTGTAGAGGGGTCTTCAATTCACCAGACTGTCACTGTATTTTTGTCCAAATAAGGCGACCACTGCGTCACACATCAGCGGAAAATACGTCATTCAAAACACCTTTAACCTGTGCAGCGACCAGAGTGCAGCGTGACATCACAGCCTCCAACCAGCAGAAAAGGAACAGTGGTGCTCCGAAGCACTCGTGTGCGGCTGTCGGAACTTGCCCTAACAGTAACAGGCGAGTCTCGTCCCACACCTGTTGCATGGGAGGTGTGCATGATTCCAATTTATCATGTCCAGGAAGAGATGGCCCCCAGCTGCAGGATCATCGCTGACTCCACTGGCGAAAGCACCACCGGAACAAACAAGGAATTCTTGCACAAGAATCTGGTAATGTCGACATCAAAACTAAGTCAAAGAGTACCCTCTCATCTCTGATGAAAATATTAGGAGTCCCGAAAGAGATCATCCCAAGATCAGATAAACTGTCATAAGGGAATTGAGTCCATGACATAACAATTTTATTTGGAAATACTGGTTTTTAAGCGGAATCAGAAACCAAGATACACATCAAAATATATGGAGGCAAAATTTACTATATCAACACTACATAAACCTAAAGGTGGTCAGTAGCTGCTCCGAGGGAGCATCCCCATCTGTTATGGACTAACTTTTGAAAATACAAAATACAATCAAAAGTACATAAAACCCCTAACACATAGAGCTTTACACATAAATCTTCATACACAAACACTTTACCACCTAACCTGCGGCCATCTTTCAGTTGTTATCACAAAACTATCACCAAATCAGTGGGTGGTACACAATCTTAACTGTATCACATGACACTTAATAATAACACCAGCATGAACCATGTCCTCGAGGACCACAGTTATGGGAGTGAGGAAACGAACCACGTGGAACAGTCCCTGGTACTTGGGTGCCAACTTTAACTGAACTTGGTGGCTTTACTTCTAAGGTAATGTGTCTCCACCATCAGCTTGTTCCCTGCCTGGAATGTAACTATACCACTAGAATACACCTTCCATTATGCTAGCTTAGTATGGTACTGATGAAGACTTTGAGTGGCTTCTACCGAAACTTCTTTCAATTCCTGTTTGTAAGCTGCATCCCAACAAAAACTATGTAAAACCCAAGTATGAAAGAGGCTATGAAATAAACTTCTTCTGAAGAAAACATCAGAAGGCACCTTATGAGTTGCATCACTGATGATGTTATTAAACACTAATTAAAGTTGGTATAACACAAGATACCATTCATTATGAGATCCAGTCTGCAAAGCTCTCAAAGCTACCTTCAAGTTGTAATTATACCATTCTACCAAATTAGCTTTTGGGTAGTAAGAGGTGGTCTGCACCAATTTTGTTCCCCAAGCAAAGGCAAGGATTTTCATTTCAGCAGATACAAAATAAGTGACATTATCAGTAACTATACTTATAGGTGATCCAAACACCAGAAACACCCGTTGACAGAGAATTTTATATATGTCAGCAGATTTCATTGATCTCAGGGGGGAAAATACAAACTTGCTGAAACAAGAATGGACGAAAATCTGCTGTGGTGTGTGGTAAAGGAACAAAGACATCCAAATACAAATGTTTCTATGTAAAAGTAGCAACCCTGGCACTATACGTACTAGTGATCTTCGCATTACGTGGCTTGGCTTTCTGGCAGTCAAGACAATCTCTAACAAGTTCTTCAATCTCTTTATTCAACCTAGGTAAAAAATATATATATCTCTTTGAATCGGGATACCATCTTGTCTTGTCCAAGGTTTCCTTTAAAGTATGTATTATGATAATACTGAAAGCTTTAGCCACATGCAATTGCAGGAACGAAATAGGCCAATCTTGAAGTCCTCAGATCCACATGTCCTATGAGTCCTTTCCTTACTTCATATTGTCCACTCTTACCAGCATTAATATCAGCTTTTATCTGAATGCACTCAGGATTATACCCCTGGTGATGTTATAAAATTAAATAGCCCCGAGGGAAATCATGGAGAACCTCTATGTGTTCTCCTTCAGAAACACCCACTTCACTTGTAGATGACACTGGCACAGGTTCAACTAGGTTCTCCACTAATGTAGTTTGTACAGAACCATCATGAACAGCACTGGATTTAAACACACATTCTTGTGGTGCAGAAACAATTTTGCTATCATTGCCATAATTGGTCTGACTACAATAATCAACACTAGGAATTACAGGAGGGCTACAAGAATCAACACTAACACTAGGAATTACAATAGAATGCAATTCAGCCAGCATTACACTTACTTTTTCTGGGGCCTATACACAAAATTATACCGAGTCAAACATACGGAATAGAGCATCGGCTACCCTGTTGTTGACTCCTTTCACATGCTGGACAATGAAATTAAAATATGTAAAGCGCACCAGCCATCGAGCCAACTGCCCGACAGGTTTGTTGGTGGACAAAAACCAACTCAGCGCCTGATTATCCGCATGGTGGGTAAACTCCTCCCTTTCAATATAATCCTCATACTTTTCCATTCCATAGATGGCAGCAATGAGTTCCTTTTCACAAGCAGAATATTTTTGTTCTGCATGACTTAGAAGTCAATTAGCATAGGAAACTGGCGCTAAAGTACTGTCCAACTGTTGGCCCAATACCGCCCCTAAAGCCTTCGAGCTAGCATCCACCTGCAAGATGAATCGCTGGTCAAAACACATGAACTGGAGGACTGGGGGAGTAGATATCTTCTCTTTAAGAAGGCAGAAAGCATGCTTCTGAAGATTCCCCCGCCCCTTCCAACAAATTAAAATCCACCTCTTTCCTTTTTAAGGTGTTAAGTGGCCCAGATATTTCAGCGAACTCGGGAATATAGTTCGAATAAAACTCCACTAGGCCAAGGAACCTACACACACCCCTTAGATTTTGGTTACAGGAAAGTTCGCAACTGGGCGGATTTCTTATGGGTCAATGAATAAAGTCCCTTCAAAGCTGACAAAATTGAGGTACCTGAAATAAGCTTTACCTCACATCATTTTGTCTAGATTTACTGTTAATACAGCTTCCCTTGAGGACAAAAGAAAAAGGCTCAAATGTTCTAGGTGGTCTTCGAACATTTCACTGTATACGAACGTTTCACTGTATTCATACCTATTGTCTACATATGTAAACAAAATTTAATACTGATACATTCCCAACACCTTAAAAAGGACCCAAGACATAGCTTGAGGACCACAATTTACCCCATCGGAAGTCTTTTCCACTGGTATTTTCCCAATGGAGTTAGGAAGGCCAACACCCTACGTGACTCAGGATGCAGATCACAATGCAGGAACGGAGAATTCAGGTCAAATATGGAAAAATACCGCACATTTCCTACATGTTGGAACACACTTTTAATAGTTGGTAATGTATAAGGGTATACATTAATCTCTTTGCTGTCTTTCCTATAGTCACAAATGACCCGAAAATCCCGTGGTATTTTCTTAGGGAGTAAAAAAGTAGGAATGGAAAAATTACTGCGCTATGTCTCAACTACATCTTCCTGCTGAAAATCCTGAACAGTTTTCTTAAAAAGTTTCAATTTTGGTAGAGTCATCCGATACTTTAAAGGTGATATCGGATCCTGATCCTTAAGTTTCCATACAATTGGCTGCTTATTAAAATGACCTAACTTGCTTGTAGTAACATTGGAGAACTCCTCTTGCAACTGTTTTATTTTATTTTCTTGAATACTGTCCATAGATTATTCTGATTTGATAAAAATATCAAAAGTGTTAAACCTCTTAGACATTACTTGAATTGGTTGAGAAGTGCAAAATGCAAATACTAATTCTTTCTGAACTACATTTAACACAACTTGGGTTTTCCCAAAAAATCTACTCCAAGCACAAGGTCGTGGCTAAGACCAGGTAAAATTATGAAGGAAAATTTCCACGAAAAATTGACTAACTTAATTTTGAAAACAGCCACACACTTAGAAATTACCACACCCCAATTAGCCATGGCAAATCCCAGTTCCTCCCCTTGGTGAATCTTAACAAGCCCATTAGGCAAATTTTTAAGCAAAAAGTTACAAAAATTATGGTTTCTTAACAAACGAGAGGCCCCTCAATCAAGCCAAAATTGCCACTACAATTTGATCAGTAGCCGACCTCCCATGGCGCAGTTGGTAGGTGCGCCCCAAATCTGGGATGCAGAAGGCTCTGGGATCGAATCCTGTGTAAGGCTTGGGTGTTAATTTGAGATAGGTTATACGTTTGTCTGTAAGCCGTCCCCTGCTAATCTTACAAGCACAAAACCATGGGAGTTAATAAGCCCTTTAAAAAAACAATACAGCACAATTTGATCAGCAATAGATACTGGAATGTACAACAAGCCATATCGGAACTTGAAAGGCATTATGTGCACTGAATGTGTCCCACGATGTTACTTTTACTCTAGGGACAGCTAGACCTTTATATGTCCCTTCTGCTGGCTATAAAACAAACATAGTCTTTGAAACTATCTGATTTCCTTGAATCTAATTTCCCATCATGGGCTTTAACTCGATTCCCTTGAATTCCCTGAAAACATTGTGTCTGAGAATACCATGAATGTGTTTTCACATTAGGTCGATCTGATTCCACACTAGGGGGAAGCCATAGAAAAACGCACTGACGATGAAAACAGTGTTTTGCAAAATTTATTTTTACAGCAAACAAAAAAACTGAACAGATTTATGCACAGCCTTTTCCTTGTCAATAGACTTGGCTTCATGTAATGCTACAACCACTTCACAATCTCTAATGGTGCGCTCGACCTCTGTCACGAGCTTTAATAATTCTAAGAAAGATGTAGGTTTGTTTACAAAACAAAAATAACGGCTATACCGCAGGTGAAGATCATGAAAAATAGTCTGGGTGAAATATTCTTCCTCGCCCTGGTACCCCAACACATTAACAGTCCGTAGAATTTGCTTAGCAAGATCCTGCATCGAATGGTCAGGCATCTGCCTGCATTTCAACAGTCGTAAACAAATATTGGTTATAGCTATCTCACTTGAAAATTCATTAAGCCAATGTTTTATAAATTTGGAAATTTCCCAATTCCCTTCCACAAGCACGGCCAAAAAAGGCTGTAGATTTTCAGGGACCCTGAAAAGTGCAACGGAGTAGAGAACCTGTCGATCACAAAGCAGTAAAACATTTACTGCATTAAGTTAGTCAAAAAAAAAATCGATTAAAGCCTACCAAAATTAATTTCGTTAATTTCGGAATTTCTGCTGCCAACTCCGGCCTCACATTTTTAAAGGAGTTTGTAAACAATAGCTTGCTCACCAAAAACCACCGCATTCCCCTCGCCGACATCCTTGCCAGTGTCCTTTTGCACCAGGAACCGAACTTTACCGCAAAGGTCATCAATCGGCTCGCTCTCCTCAGCCGCAGCTCCCGCTTCAGTCAAATTCTGAAGTAGCGTGGGCTTGGACAGACGTTGAATCAATGCTTTATACATCGTACAAATGAGAAAATGACACAATAAAATCCCTAACACTTTCTCTACTTGTTTCCATTGAAAACTGTTTGTCAGCTTTCTTACATTGTTTTAGTAAACCATACTTCATGTGTTTTTTCATTCCACAAAAAACACCTGAAACACACTGCTCAACGTAAGCAGAGTGTGCAGCCTCGACATCCCAGCAAAACTGCCCGAGAGCAAGACTGGTACAAAGAGCCAGCAGTAAGAAAATCCATTAAGCAAGATAAGGATAATTCAAAAGTGAAAATTAAAACTAGCACGAAAACTTATGAAGTATGTATAAACTTGCATTTATTAGTTTTTTTCTTTTCATTTCGTTTGCCTTTGGTTATATAAAATTTGTTCCAGAAAACCCAATCCTTTATATAATTCTCCATAAGCTGAACATTTTCAAAAGGAACCAACAAAAAATATTATAGTATGAGCAAATCTACTACAAAATGTAGCTAAGTTTAATAATGTACATTATTTTTCCACCACACTTTTATAAACTTTGAAATTTTCAGGTACATTATAGGATGTATTTAAAAACAGCATATTGGTTCAGACTAACACCTTGCCACTTTCATAAAACTGACATATAAAATCGTGGTTTTTTTTTACTAGACAAAAGAACCCCTTGCTTACAGGCCATACAAATGCCATTCTGAAAAAGAAACTTTTTAAAATTATGTTTGCCATGTTATCTTATATAGTTATATTTAGGTAATATGTGCATTACCAGAGCAGAAGGCCTTTATTAAAAACTGTCTTAACTCAGGCTGAGTTGTCATGCCTGCCTCCAAAATTTTCATACACAAAATTAATTTTGAAATTTCTCTCGAGTCCAACTGGCACAAGGTAACTGCTCGCAAATAGCAAGCCTTAACGTCCATTTAAAATTGATGTTTGAAAAAAACCTCTATGTTCCTGCTCAAAGTGACTGCTATAAAAACATTTCAAACCAAAGTCGCTGTCAGATTCCTTTACAAAAGAATACTTGCAAATTTTGGATGCATTTTTTAATTAAGCCATTTTTTGCACCTACACTCACTTCAAAGTGACATCATAACCTTTATTTGCTTTAAGAGTTTGCAATTTTAAAGTTTGATTTAAACAATGTTTGTTGCCAACACATATCTGTAAGAGAATGCTCCCTCGAGGCCGATCATCTGACCCCAATCAAACATTTGCAATAGGTATTTATACACAAAATCACTATTAGGTACTAGAGTGGTGAATAGAATTCATTCCACAATAGCAACACAGTTGAGAAATATTTTTTGAGCCCTCCAAGCTGGGCATTAGTTACTTAATATGGTAACTACACAAAATTTCTTGGTAGTGGGGTGTTGAAGAGTTCATATAGGTTTTAGAGGGGTCATAAATTCACCAGCCAATCACTGTCTTTTTGTCCAAATAAGGCGATTACTGCATCACACATCAGCGGAAAATACGTCACTCAAAAAACCTTCAACCAGTGCGGCGACCAGAGTGCAGCGTGACGTCACAGCCACCAACCAGCCGGAAAGGAACAGTGGTGCTTCGAAGTGATCGTATGCGGCCGCCGGAACTAGCCCCATAGTAACAGGCGAGCCTCGTCCAACACCTTGCGTGCAGGAGATGTGTTTGATTCCAATTTTAAAAAGTGCCGAAATTGTGCTTCAGCTACTGCCAGGCCATCCCCAAACACAGCGTGCAGCTACCAAATGTGAGAACAAGTAAGTTTGAGGTGTTTTAAGCAAGTACCAAATATAATTTTCAATCGACGAACTTTCAGTAGGTTTCCATGCAGAACGTAGTCATGTTGAACGGGGCGGGACTAGAGACAACGAAACACATAGATTTGTAGAAGTTGTCTCAATTGGTAGGTGTCAATTAGTCCACCAATGATTCTCGTTGGCAAATTATATGGCAATCCTCCATCAAGTTTGCTTCACTGATTACGACCTCCGTTCGATGCAGTATTGGTAAGCGTCTTTGTTTACATAACTTAGGTAGTGCTGGTTGATTAATTTATCCGCCATCTTGTTAGGTGCCTTTGACACCATATTGGTTAACATCACAGATGCCATATTGGTAAGCATAATTTCTTTGGAAATTTGTCTCTCGCCATAGTGCAATTAGTCGCATGTGCTCAACCGCCATATTGGTAAGTGTCATTTGTTATCAACACCTAGGTAGTGCTAGTGTACTATTTTAAGTATAGGTGGCATTAATTTCTCCTGCCATTTTTTTTAGTTAAATACTTTTTATTTTTGCGATCCTCCACCATCTCTGTTTGACCAATTATTCCGCCGATCATTATCATTGATTAATTAGTCTGCAAGCCTCCACCATTTCAACCCCCCCACCCCGCGATGTTGTATCCTATTTTCATCTTGCATAGGTACTCTCGATTCAGCCACCAGGTGAGGTGGTGACACTCATATTTATAGACTTACAACCTGTAATACTTTTATCATTCCCGTTTGAAAAATAGATGATTTTTTTCCAATCAACAGTTTACTACATGCATTATTTATGAAATCGGACTTTTTTTACTAAAAACTTTGAACTGATTATAAAAAATTATTGTTTTCCCATTTTTTAAAGACAATTATGGTACTTTGTGGTACCTTATAATATTTTATTTTATATAAATTTTTTTTGTAATTAAAATTTCAAACTTTTTATGACAAACAAAGAATAAATTTAACTCGCAATTATGTCCAAAACATATATTTTTTTGGGCGTTTAATCTACTTCTACTATATTCACATCAAATGGTTCCAGATATAAGCGAAAACAAGCTTTCGTACACTCATGAACTTCATGACGGTGTAGGACGAGTCTCATTGCAAACTCCATGCAGCAAAAGCACTAAGGCTCTGAGGAAACCGTGGTACATGTAAACAAAAGACTGTGAGGTACCTGTGGTGTATTAAATATATGTTGTGTGTAATAAAGATGTGCGATGAAGCTTTGTATTTGTCCGCTATGCGGAACAATATTATTGTAATGTGTGTATCTCGAGTCACATCCTCCTCTTGGTAATCTAAAATATTTTATATCGGCATTTAAAAAACAAAATTGGTAAAAAATATTTATTTAATCAATGTTGTTAAAAAACAAACATGGTAAAAAAATATTACAAAAAGTTTTATATCGGTGTTTAACTAAACACGCTGTCGGTAAAGTTAGTGTGGGTACATGTAAAAGTTAAAGAGAGACCACAAACATACATTACGTGTATGAACATTATTGAAATTTTAAAACGAAGTAAGTGTGCAGCTCAAGGCCGTCGTGAACGTCTCCTATCGCGTGCAGCTCCAGGTGGCTGCCATCTGTAGATGCGTGTCAACCAGGAGGTTTTGCGACGTAAGCGAATTTTGTGCAGAACACCTGGGCGGAAATGCCGCATCCTGTCAGCATCGCGCTAGCTGGCACTCGCTCAGAACTGAGCTCAAGAGACGACTTCATGCCAGCTATCAAGGCTTGCAACATAAAGTCAAGAATCCCAACAGTCAGCGACAGCATATTGATTTACCATGTAATATGTCGAGGAACCTTAGCCCCAGACGAGAATAAGTAAGTGCCACATTCGATCCCTGGTGCACACGTTTCCCTCAGAAACAACACACACTAGATACAAAAATTATAATGGTGGGGACATAATAAACTGGTAAGAAAAAATGCGCAGTACAATACTGATGGGACAAACTGGTGTACCAATGGAGAAACGGTTTTGTAGAAGTTGTACAATACGGGAGAGACATAACAAACTGGTAAGACAAATATAGGTGACAAACGAACGAGAAAAATTAGACAGTACAACAAAAACATCTCCAATCTATACTCATTTATGAAAATTTGCACATACAACTATTCCCATTTATGAAAAAATATATACAGGCGGAACAAAATATGTGTTGCAACACTGACAGAGGAACAATCTCAGTTGAAAAAAATATACACGTCATCCTACACACGATGAGACATAACAAGCGGAAGGTTCCATGTTCGACACCTGATACAATACAGGCGGTAACATGCCGATGGCAAAACAAGCACACTATATATATATATATATATAACATATAAAATCCCTTGAACCGCCAAGAGATACACCTATATATGTGTGTGTATATACATATAATAAGTAAAAGTATGTCTGTCATAACATGGAATATTTTCCAAAACTCACTAACCCGAAGACATTCTTTATTCTGGTAACTAATTCAAATATTAATGTATAAAAGCATGTCGCCCAAACGAGAAAAAATTTATGGCCACTACGCACATAACCAAGGTAAAGTTTATGCAACATATATATGTATGGGAAAAAAAACCCGTGTACTTTCCCAGGTGCAGAAGATAGATCACTTTCTTAACTTTTATAATATAACATAATAGGTTGGAAGACTTTTCCAGTTCATGAAGGTAAGGCCGATAATACTACTGTTATTAGCGTATTTGGTAACGCTTCGATGTTTTTGTGCAAGAAGATGAAGTTTGAAATTGGTGGTCAGATTTGGTTGTATAGAAAGTTGGTTGGTACGACTGGTGACATGCATATGCATGGTCATGCTGAATTGTATTTTAATCCATAATATATATTTTTGCCGTAATAATCGGTCAAATGCTTTAAAACCAAACAGTGAGGGGGCGACGGGCCTAGGGGGGAATCAATAGTGCCACATGCGGAAAAGGGTCTGTTATGGTTGCCGTCCACCCTCCCCCACTTCCTGGTGATGGGGTTTTGTACATGCACTGTCAAATGCTTTATGACCAAACAGAGAAGGGGGACGGGCTTAGGGGATCGATAGTGACGCATGGGGAAAGGGGCCAGTTATGGTTGTCATCCACCCCCTCCACACTTCCAGGAGCTGGGGTTTTAATGCGCTACAATTAAGGTTTGTGTGTACATAATTGGGAGGAGGGAGAACAGGCCTAGGGGGATCGATAGAGCCCCGAGGGAAGAGGGACTAATTATGGTTGCCCACCTCCCACCACTTCCAGAGGGGAGGGGTTTTGGTGCCACAGAATTAAAGGTTCGCATTTATCCAAAAGGGAAGATGGGGGAATGTGCTTAGGGGGGATCGATAGTGCCTCATGGGGAAATGGGTCAATTATGGATGCTGTCCCCCTCCTCACACTCTTAGGGGAGGGGTTTTTGTGACCCACAACTAAGGTTTGTGGTTCCCCAAATGGTGAGGGGAGCGGAACAGGCCTAAGGGGGATCGATAGTGTTGTATGGAGAATAGAGTCAGTTATGGTGGTCGACCCCTCTACTCCCTACACTTTGGTTGAGAGGGATTTGTGTGCCCCACAACTAATCAAGAACAAAAGTTTGCCATCAAAAAACTTTATCCCCAAACCCCCCTTTAAAAGGAATCCAATCTGTATCCCCATGGGAAAAGGGGCTTTTTTGGGTTTTGAAACCCCCCCCCCCCCTTTTTAAAAAAAATTTTTTTTCCCCTTTTTCCCTCACTGTTTTAAAAAAATTTTCGGGGAGTGGAAGGGTAAAGGGGGGGTCGAATCTCCAAAAAGGGGGTCATTATTTGCCCGTCCCCCCTTTTTGGGGGTTTTTTTCCCCCCCAAATTTTAATTCTTTTTACCAAAATTTTTTGGAAAGGGGCCCAAAAAAAGGGGCCCAAAACATTTTCCCCAAAAAAGGGGAAAGGTTTCTAACCCCTTCCCCCGACTTCCAAAAAAATTTTTTTTTTTACGACAATTATATTTTTTAAACAAAAAACCAAAGGGGGTAAGGGGCCCTTAGGGGGTCATATCCCCCGGGGGGCAAAAATTTTATGTTCCCCCCCTTTTGCAATTCAAGGGAAAATTTTTTCCAAAAAAAAATTTTTTATTTTTACCAAAAATTTATTGGGTTCCCCAAATTTTCGTAAAGAAAAAAACCCCCCTTTTTCATACCTACCCTCCCCCCCGGGGGTTTTGCAAAAAACCTGAATACTTTTCACCTTATTTTGCATGGGGGGGAAATTTTAAAACTTTTCTAAATTTGGGGGAATTTGGGGTTCTTTCCCTATACCCCCCCCTCCCAAAATTTTTAAATTTTTAAACTACCCCCCCTTTAAAATACCCCCCCCTTTTTTTCCCCTTTTTTTTATTTTTAAAATTTTTATATGGAAAATTTTTTATCGCCTTTTTAATCTTTTCTTTCCCCCCCTTTTAACCCTATCCCCCTAAACCTGTTGGGCCCCCCTTTGGGGGAATTTCCCCCCCTTTTTTAAAAATACCATCTCGTACCAAATTAGGGGCAAACCAAAATGGCCTATTTGCTACCAAATTTATTCACAGTGTACCCTTATTTTGCTTTTTTCATTTTTTTCGAAATTCGTACACAATTAACTGAAAACCCCTCCACATCAACTTTGTTTTGGGGGCATAACCCCCAAAAAAAAATTAAATATTCCAAAAATTTAAAACCAAAAATTTTACCTTTTTTTCCTTTAACGAAGGGGGTTCCCGGCGAGCGACAGGTCCATTTCTAAAAACATTACCATTAATACAATTTCTTTCTTTTCCCCCCCCCCGATTGGGGGTACCCGGAAATTTCCCCCCACTTCCCCCTTTTATAATAAGAAAAATTTTTCTTACATTTAAAATACAAAAAACCCTCTACAAAAAACCCCCCCGGGAAAATTTAAAAAATTTTTAACCAAAACGATCTTGGCCACAACACGGGGACACTAATCTGTTTTTTTTTTTTTAGCCCACCTCCCCTCTTTCTACTACCCAAAAAAATCTTCCGGGTTTAAAATAAAAATTTCCTCAGTCTTTTCAAAAAAAACCTTTTTTATCGTAACTGGGGGAAGGGGGAAATTTAAAAACAGGTTTCGACGACGGGTCAAGGGGTTTAAAAAAATTCGTTTCACTCTACCGGAAAACCCCTGCCACCGATAAAAATTACAAAAGAATCACGAATCCCCTTTTTTTTAACAAACCCTTTTTTTTTTTAAAAAGTCGGTATTATCCCTTTTAAAAACAGTATTTTTTACCACGAAAGGGGAGCCTTTTTTCCCGGGTTTCACCCATCGGCTAAAGACAAAACGTAAAAATCATTTCCCCCCACACGCAAACCCCCCCTCTAAAAGGGGAATTTAAAAATAAAATTTTGTCAAAAACCCCTACCTTGGGAAATTTATACCGGGGTTTAGGAAGGGGGGGGGGGCGCATTACCATTTTTTCCTTCCCACAAAAAAAAAAATTCTTGGGGGGCCCCTATCTTTTTCCCAAATACAAAATTTCTCAAAAAAACATTTCGGGGGAACCCCCCAAAAAAAACCAAAATTTAACCTTTTTGTTTTAAAAATCAAAAATAAAATCAACGGGAAGGGGTTTTATTACAACTTTTTTGCCCCTTTTTCAAAAATGTTTCTGCAAAAAGTTTTTTTATGATTTTCTCTTTAAAAAAATAAATAAAACCAAAATTTTTTTAAAAAAATTTTTTTAAACCCCCTTTTATGTAAAAAAAATATAAATGCTTATTCTGTTTTAATTATTTTTTTTACACAAATTACATACGGTCATAAATTGTTTCACAAAAATTAACAATTTAAAAAAAATCTTTACATAAAAAAATACGTATTTCAACTCAATCAAAATAATGAACACCACTTTAAATCATTACTAAACATTTTTTCTCACGAAATTATATAAACATCACGGCCTTATCTCTTAATATGTGAAATTACCGGACTTCTGAAACAAAGTGCTCATAAACTACAAAGAAATAAAATGTCTATGTGATTTAAATTTTTTTCCTTTTTTAATTATTTTTTCTTATTTAAATTAATTCAAAGCCATATCAAATTTAATTATTTTCTGTCTGTTTTTCACCCAAGGGTTTTAAATAAAAACCACAAACACTTGGCATCTAATTTCACATCAAAAATAACAACACCGGCCCAATTTAGTCTGATTCCAAATTCAAAGGCCCAAAAAAGCACCAAAAAATTGGGGCTTTAAGTTTTTTTTTAAAAAAATAATATGGGGCCCTTTTTTTTCCTTTGGGGTTAACCCCCCAAAAAATTTTTTCCCCACCGGGTCCCAGAAATAATTTAAAAGGGCCCCCAGTCTCAGGGCAACACCCAAAACGGGGTCTTTCCAGTGGTAAAACCCAAAAAAAAATCTAAAATTAAAACCTTTAAAATAAAAATCTACTTAAACATGGCAACGATCAGGGTTTTAAATTTAAAAACTCCCAAAAAAACTGGAAGAATAAATAAAATGTTTTTAACAAAAGCCTTAATGAAACTAGGGAGGTTTATTTTAACAACTTTCCAAAAATATAATCAATAAGTCGCACTCAGCTAGTTTCAAATAAATAGAAAACCGATAACAATAATGAAGCATCCTGAGCATAAACCACGTTATTTTTAAGGGGAATCATCTTTATAGGGTTTTATTTTGTTTTCACATTCCACTTTTTTTCATGTACTAACTATACCATTTTTGCAACCAACCAACCAACCCCACAATTTCGCTGCAAAAAAATTTTTCGCCACAAAAAAGACAAAATTGAACTCAAAAAATTTTTTATTAACCTCTATTCTAAATTTAGTCACTATCAACAATTTTAATATTTACCATACCCAATTTATGAAATACCGCTCGGAAAAATTTCTAGGGCTGCGTTTTTTTTAAACCTTCACAAAAAAAAAATTTTAAATTTTTAAAAAAAAATTTTGTTTTTAAATTTTTGCAGTTAAACTTAAAAAATTAACGCTGGGATACACTTAAAATAAAAAAACAAAACTTTTATCAAGTTTTCACAATCACTGAAGATTTCACCTATTTTTACATTTCTGCAATTAAACAAAATACTTGATACAAACCCAAATTTACAGATGACGTTTTTTTCGTTTAAATTTAAAAAAAACCTTTTCTAATCATGCATTAATTTTAACGCCCCCTGAATAACGAGTGCAAAGGGTTAAATGACAAAAACAAATTTTATTTTAATAAAAAAAAATTTTTGAGTTTTTGGTAAACTAAACATTTTTTTTCATTAATTTTTCAATTTTTTTGGGCAAATTTGAACTTCACTTTAATAAGCCCTTTATTTGTAAATAATTTTTTCATAATCAAAAATAACAAAAACTAGATAAAATAAATTTTTCTTTTAAAAACAAATATTTTAAATTTTAATAATCTGAAAAAGCTTTTCACAAATGTTCACTTTGAAATCAACTTAAAAAAAGTCACTGCTCCACCTGTATATATTTTTAAGGGGTCACTGAAAAGCTCACCATTATGTTTTAACGATGCGGAGGGAAAGTAGAAACACCCTTACGTGAAAAAAATAAGTAAACTTTGGAAAACCAATATCTTTTCGGGGTTGTCTTTTTTTAAAAAATAATGAAAAAATGAATTTTTAAAATTAATTATTTTTTAAATTTTATTAACATTTTCCCAAAAAACATAAAAATAAAATTGAATGATCCCCTGCCAAAATTTTTCTTTAAAAATTACGAAAAAATAACAAGGCACCCCCAAGGAAATTTAAATGGGCTTTTAAAAACCTAGTTTTCCCCCAACCAAAAAAAACCCTTTTAAAAAACTTAAAATTTTTTAAACCTTTTTCTATAAATATTCCTTAATTTCCCTTTTTCTCAAAATACCTTAACCCTTTTTCCTCAAAACATTTTTTAAGAATCCCAAATACCCTTAACCCATTTAAAAACCCCAAAAACATTCCAAATCCTTCATTTCCTCAAAACATTCCCTAATCATTTAGGGCCCAAAAATCCCATGATTTAATCATCAAAACATTCCTTAAAAAATTTTTTTTCAACAAAATTTCCTAAAAACCCATTTATTCTTAAAACTTTTTTTAATACATTTTTTTCCTTTAAAAAATTCTTTAAAAATTTTTTTTTCAAAACGTTCCTTTAAAAATTTTTTCACCAAACGTTTTTTTAATCCATTTATTTATAAACATTCGTTAACCATTATTCCTCACCCTTTTTTTCTTTAAATTACCTTACCTTACTCCTTAAAACTGCATTTTTTCGGTACTTTTAAAAAAAAACCTTATCCATTCTACCTAAAACATACCCATTTATTTTACGAAAACAAATTTTCCCAATAAAAAATTCCTTAAAAAATTCCAAATAAATGTATTCATTAAACATTTTTATTAAAAATACCAAAAAATTCCAATAAATGTTTCCCTTTAAAAAATTCCTCAATCCATTTATTTCCCCAAAAAATTATTTTCAATTTTTTTTGAAATTTTTTAACCTATTGTATTTCAACATAATTTTATAGACATAAACAAACGATCCCCCAGTTTTGTTATTTAAATCAAAAAGGCTAAAAAAAATTCTTTAACAGCTTTTGTGCAATAATAAAACAAATATTCTTTCCAAGTTTGCCTGAAAAAGCAAACACGTACAAAAGACAAAAACATTTTGTTTAAATTTCATTTATTCAATTTTCAAAATTTCTTTTTAAAAACAAAATTTTTTCACCAAATCATATGTTTAAAAAGGATTTCAAATTTCAAAAACTTTTTAAAAAATTATTTTAAATTTTTTTATATTGAAATTTATCTCCCCCAACCTAAAAAATAAAAAAAATTATTTTTGTTATTAAAAAACCTTCAGATTTTAAATCAAATTAGTTTAAAAAAAAAATCAATTTTTTCAATGTACAACAATAATTTTATTTAAACAAAAATTTTTTAAATTTTTTTAAAAACTGTTTATTTTAGAAAAATTTTTTTTAATGTTACTTTTAATTTCCGCCATTTTCCCCCTCAAAAATTCAAAGTAAGAAATTAAAGCCCCAAATTTTAATTTTTTTACATTACAATTTTAAAATTTTAAATTTAATAAAGCTAAGTTTCGATATCATCCCCCTTTTTTATCATTTATTTACACAATACTATAATATTTTCTTCACTAACAAAAAAGGTGTATTCCCTTTTTTTAAAGTGTAATAAACTGTAATATGTTCAACATAATATGTCTTTTCTTACAGGGTTTAATAATAAATTTTTTAAACAAATACACATTGTAATGGGGGAAACAATTAAATTTTCAACAATTTTTACAGCAAATTTTTTTTTAAATTTTTTTTATACTAAATTTCAGTAAATTATAATTTAAATTAAATTTTATATACTTGATTTTTTTAAATTTTTTAAATATAAATATTTTTAAAAAAACGCCTAAATGAAAGGGAAACCCCCACCAAAACGTCGTTTCTTAAATCCCCCGGGGATCTTCCCATCAAGCGCGTGGGAAAACAGATTTACACCCACACATTTCAATTCAGGGGGGGCCCCCCTAATTCAAACTTTACTTCTCAACGGAAAAATTTATATGGCCCACCCCTAGTCAAACATACCTTTTACCTTAATTATCCCCTGACATCTAACCCCCGTCCACCAAAAACATTTTTACCCTAGGGGAAAAGGCGTAATCCTTTGCACGTAATACAAACCACCAACCCCGTACAAATTCTTTAAAAATTAAACCCTGGGG
>JARBHB010000117.1:0-23847 GCA_029891345.1 Dryococelus australis
TGTTTTTTTTTTTTTACCTTTTTTTACCCCCCCCCTTTTCCTAGTCCCCTTTTTCCCCCCCCCCCCGCAAATTTCCCCATCAAATTGCAAGCCATTATCAGCAAACTCCAACCAAAGGGAAAAACATGGGGGGGGGCCCCCCCCCCTTAAAAGTGGTGGGTACACACGGAAATGGCCCCCCCCCGCCAAAGGGGGGGGGGAAAAAGGGGGGGCACAGCCAAAAAGTGGGGGGGATAAAGTGGGGGAAGTGGGGAAAAAAAAAAAAGCCCCTGGCCGAGTGGCCCCACATGCCTCCACAGCGTGGGGCATGGAAAAAAACACCAGTGGGGGAAAAAAGGGGGTTTTAAATATTTATGCCAAGGGCCCCTTTTTTGGGCAGAATGCAAAAAGTGGAATAGAAATCCCATAGACAAAAACCAAAGACACCTCATGGAAAAGCAAAAACCCTTTGTTTTTTTAAATTCAATTGAAAAAAGGGTTTTTTTTATCCCCCCCCTTTTCAAAGCTTTTCCCCCCCCCCCTTTTTCCCGAATCGAACCCCTTGAAAAAAAATCCCAAAACCCCAGGGGCCCCTAAATTCCCCCCAACCCTATTGTGTTTCAAATTTACTTTTTAACTCCCCCCTATTATATAAACCCCCCATGGAATTAAAAGTTTAAAGTAAAGGGGGTTTTTTAATAAAAAAATTTACCTTAGTAATCTTCTTAAAAACCTTTTTTTAAAATTCATTTTTTTTATTAATCGAAATGAACAACAGTGAGAGCACGATGTTTTTGGCCAAAAAGGCCCCCCGTAAAAAAAAAAAAGTTCCCAACATTTTTCAAATAATATTTTAAAATTTATTTTTTTTATATATACTAAAAAGGTAAAAAAAAGCGTACCAAATTGGGGTTTTTTTTTTTTGTGTTTTTAGGTAGCACGGGCGGAAACACATTTTTTATTTCTGCAGTTTTAAAAAATATCAAAAGCGGAAAAATTAAACAGTGGTGGTAAAAGGCTCACCCCCCAGGGACCCCAATGTTTTTTTTTTTTTTTTTTTCCCCTTCGGGTAAAAAAATTTCCCCAAAAAAAGCCCAAGTGGAAAACCTGGGTTTTTTTTCCCTCCTCCCCTTTTTTTTCCCTCTTTTCTGCCCCCCCCTTTTTGGGAAAATTTTGTAACCCCAAACCTTCCCCCAAACAAAAGGGGGGGAAAGGTTAAAAAATTTTTTTTTTTTTTCTAATTTTTTAAACACATTTAATTTTAAAAAATTTCAGCAAACAAAAAAGTGAATGTTTGGAAAAAATTTTAATTTACAAAATGGGGAAAAAAAATTTTTTTTGTTTTTTAAAAAACCCTTTTTTATTAGTTTTTTATTAGAAAAGTATGGGGGAAAAAACGCTTTTTTAAAACCAGCCGGTTTTGGCCCCGACGTAAAAAGGTTTGGAAAAAGGAGAAAAACTAGAAAATTTTTATCACTTTTTTTCCCCCAGCTGCCCCTGCTTTTGTCCCCCCCCCAATACGGGGAGGCCCCTTTAACCCTTTTTTTTATAGTGCCCCCCTTACGACCCCGGCCCCTGGTTGGGTGACATGGGTTAAAAAAAAACAGCGAATTTTTTTTGAAAAAAAAAAGCGTCCCCCAAGTTTTTGAAAAATTGGGGTTTTTTTTGAAAAAACCTTAAACAAGGGGTTTTACAATGTTTGTTTGGAAAAAAAAAAAGTATTTTTTACAGCAAAAAGGGAAAAATTTTTTTGTTGTTGTGGAAAAAGCCTTTTCGGGGAGCCGTGTAAATGGGGGGGGGGGGGTCCCCCCCGAAAAATTGTAAAATTAAACAAAAAGCCCCTTTGGTGTGTAATGGATTTTTCCCAAATTTGTGCAAAAAATTTTATTTAATAAGTTTTTAAACCCCTGAAAACTGAAATTTTTAAAGACCCTTTTTTTAATTATTTATATTTTGTCGTTTTTTTTTTAAAAACGTTGTTACCTTGCGCTAGGTTGTTAAGGAAAAAAAAAGTTTTTGTGTAACGGGGCTTTTAAAGTTTTCCTGTGAATTTTTAAAAAATCCCCTGCAATAAAACCCCCCCAATAAATATAAAACCCCCCCCCAGAAAAAAAAAAAAAATAAATAAAAACAAACCCCCAAAACCCAGTTTAAAAAAATTTTCCAATGCATGTAAAAAATTAGCGGAAAAAATGTTTTAAAAGGTAAAAGCCCAAAAGGGGTTTTTGCATGTTTACACTAAAAAATTTTTAAAATTTTGGCCCCCCATGGACATTAAAATAACCCCACAACGGTTGCGTGCCTTGAAATTTTAAATGTGGGAAAATTTTCCCGTTTAGACCCCGGGGGTTTTTTCCCCTTCATTTTTTTAATTTTTTTTTTCCCAAAAAACAAATTAAAAAAAAAAACCCCGGTTTTTTAAAACTATTGGGTTTTTTTTTTCCCCCCCCACAAGTTGTAAAAAAACCAAAACAACCGTCGTGGCCAAAATAATAATGTGCAAAAAATGGGTTAACGTGCCCCTAGTGGGTGGTTAAACAAAAAAAGTTTAAAAAAGCCCCGAAAACCCAAATTATTTTTTTTTTTTTTAAAAGGCCTAATTTTTGGGGGAAACATTTATAGGAAAAAAAAAGGTTTTTTTTTCCCCCCAAAAAATAATTTCCCCCCTTTAAAAAACTGTAAAACAACCAAAACCCAAAACCCCCAATTTTTTAAAAAATTTTTTTTTTAAAAAAATAAAAAAAGTCACATGGCAGTGTTTTTTTTTTTTTTAAAATGTAAACGGAAAAAATAAAAGAAAAAATTTTAAAAACCCAAAAAATAAAAAAAAATTTTAGCAAAAGGGCTTTTAGAAAAAAAGGCCCCCCAAAAATTTACGTGAAAAACCCCAAAATACCCCGTTTTTTTTCTTACTTTTTTTTTACATCCCCAAAAAGTTGGTTTTACCCCCCCCTCAACCAAACCCCCCCTTTTTTTGTAAGTGGGGGTTTTTTTTTTTTTAAAAAATTTTTTTTTCCAAAGCCCGAAAAAAAATTTTTATTTTGTTTTTTAAAAAAACAAGTAAATGGTAAAAAATGGCCTGAGTTTTCCCTTCATGTAAGTTTTTAAAAAAAAAAAGTTTTCCACGTGGTTTTTTTCCCCCCGGCCCGCCAAGCCCGGGGCCCATGAGACCCATTTTTTTCCACAATTTAGTCCCCCCCCGCGCAGAAATTTTTTTTCGAGGGGGGAAAAAAAACGTGTGGGGCCCCCCCCCCGTGGTCCCCCCCCCGTGGTCCCGCCCCCCGCCCCGAAAAACCCTTTGTAAAAACCAAACCCCCCGTTTTTCCCCCAACAATGTGGGCCCCCCCCAACCCCCCCCCCGCCAAAAAAAAGTTTTTAAAAAAAAAAAAAAAAAAAAAAAAAAAAAAAAACAAAAAAAAAAATAAAAAAAAAAAAAAAAAAAAAAAAAAAAAAAAAAATTTTTTTCAAAAATAAAACAAAAAGGGATTTTTTTAAATGGGGGTTTTTTTAAAAAACCAATATCCCCCCCCGCTATAAAAAAGGGAAAAAAAAAAGTCCCCCGTTAAAAAAAAAAAAATTTTTTTTTTAACCAAAACCCCCCCCAAAAGGATTTTCCCCTTCCCCCCCTTTGGGGGCCCCCCCCAAAACCAAAACCCCCTGAAAAAAGAGGGCCCCTCCCCCAAACCCAGAACCCCTTCCCCCGGTAAAAAAACCATCACCTGGATGAGCCCCCGGGGGACCCCCCCCGGGGAAAAAAATCCAATTCCCCTACCAAATTTTCCCAAACCAAAAAATTTACCTCCAAAACCCCCCCCGGCCCCCAAACTTCCAGACCCGGGGCCCAACCCACGCCCCCCGCACGGGGTTTTTTTTTTTTACAAACCTTGGCTTTGGCCCAGATGAAAAACAAAAGTGCCAATCAGCCAAAAACCTTTTGTGTCCCCCCCCGCAAAATGCTTTCAACCTATGCCCCCCAAAAAACCCCAAAGTGGGGGCCCCAAAAAAAAAAACTAGGCACCAGGTTTTTTCTGCCCCAAAAATAAAATTTTTGCAAAGTCCCCCCCCCCCTTTTTTCCCCAAACAATGGGGGGCCGAGCCAACCCGTAAAAAAAAAACCCCCAAGGGGGGAAAAAACCCACCCCCAAAACAATTCGGACCCCCCCCCCCAAACATTTTTTTCCAAATAATCCCCCAAAAACCTAAAAGGTTGGGGAACCCTTTTTTTTGCAAAAAATTTCCCCGGGGGTTTTAATTTTTTAAAAGGGAACAGTGTCCAAATTCCCGTACCAAAAAGCGAAAAAGCCTAATGGGGGAAAAAAGGGCCCCCCGAAAACCCCCAAAAAGGGACCCTCCATTTTTGCCATGTGAAAAAAAATTTTGCAGTGAAGTTTTAAACCAAAGAAAAAAAAAACAAAAAAATTAATATGAAAAATTTTGCCCCTTAAAGGAATTCCCAAACGGGAAAGCCCACCCAAGTGTCAACAAGCGGACCCCCCCAAAAAAGGGGAAAGCAGAAAAAAACGGGGGGTTTTTTCCAGCAAAAAGTTAAAAATGCAAAAGGAAAATGGGTTACCTCCCCAAAAGTGTCCCCCCAAACCAAACCCCCAGGCCAGTTGGGGGAGACCCGGGATGCAACAGGGGCCCAAAATCCCCCGTGGGGCCCCCCAAACTGACTTTTCATGGCCCCCCGGAAAAAACAACAGCAAAACCAAAAAACCCCCCAAAATGCCCCCAAACGCCCCCCCCACGGACCAGCCCGAAAAAAACAACCGGGTGCCCCAAGGGGGGTAAAAAAAAGCCCCCCCCAACAACCCTCTTGCCCCCCCCCCTCAGTTAAACCTCTTTAAAACCCACGGGCCAAAAAAATGCAAACCCCTAAACCCCCACTGCAATTATCTGCTTTTTAAAACCAAACCAAAAAATTTTTCCCCAGGGAAAAAGCCAAAAAAAAATTTTTTCCCAACCCCCTTTCCCCCCCCCCAATAACACCTGTTTTTCTTACCTTTTCCTTTTTTTAAAAAAAAGCACGGGCCCAAAAAAAAAAAACAGCATATAGTTTGGGGCCCGCAAAACAGAGTGAAGCAAAGGAAAAAAACCAAGTACAAGTCCCCCCCCAAAACAAAACAAAAACGGGGAAAAAAAACAGCCCCGAAACACACAAACCAAAACCACCCCTTTTCCAAAAACATTACCAAAATTCCCCCCCCGGAAACCCGCCCAAAATGGGGAAACCCCCCGGGCCCCCCTTTTTTTGAAAAAAGGAAGGGGGCCCTCCCCCCCCTTTTTTTTAACAGGGGGGGTAAAAATGGGGGGGAAAACGAGGGGGGCAAACTGCATATGCCAACCCCAAAAATGCATAGTGGAAAGCGGAAAAAAATGGGTGGAATGGGGCCATTAAAAACACCTAAAGGGGCCCCCCCCCCCCCCCCCCGGCTTTTGGGAAAAGTTCCCAAAGCCACTTTAATTCAGGGGGCCAAAATTTTCGGCAAAAAAACGTTTTTTCTTCACTCCCAAGCGCAAAGCAAATTGGATGTTTGGGGAAAAGGGAAAAAAAAACCCCAAACTACAAAAACCCAAATGCCCCCCCAAAAACCCAACCCAAAAAAAAGGGGGGGAACCCAAAAAATGGGGGTTTTTTTAAAAACCCCCGAATTTTGGGGAAAAGCGGGGAAAAACCCTTTTGGGGGTAAACGTAGCAAAAAACAGTTTTTTTTTTCGGAAAAACCAGCAAAAACACTATACCATTTTCATAATAACACGTGGGAAAAAAAGCCCAATTTAAAGGGCCCCCCCAAAACCCTTTCCGAAAATGGAAAAACCCCTGTTTTTTCCAAACGCGTCGTGAAAAAAAGGTGGCCCCCCCCCAAAGGGGAAAAACAGGTCCCCCCCCGCAAAGTGAAATTTAACAATACAAGTTTTCCCCCCCCCAAAACAAACAAAACCCCGGGGAAAATCCAAAAAAAAACATTTCCCCCGAAAAAAAAACGAAAAACCCCAAATTTTTCCTGCAGGAAAAAAGGAAAATGGGGAAAAAATGTGGGAGGGCCGCTGAAAAAAAGGAAAAAAAGTGGAAAAAAGTGTTTTTAACAAAGGGCGCCCCCGGAAAAAAGTGGTAACATCAAGTTGGGGGAAAAAAAAAAAAAACCACCTCAAACAGCCAAACCCCAGAAAAAGCAAGCCAAAGGAGGTTTTTTTCCCCCATTTTTCCCCAAACCAGTGGGGGGCCCCCCAAAACCCCCACTTTGGGAAAAACTAAAAAAGGGGAAACCCCCCCCTAACCCAAAACAAAAACCCCGGGAAAAAACGGAAAAAAAATTAGAGGCCCAAGGGACCCCCGACCCCCTCCCCCCCTGAAAAAAAACCCCCCCCCCCCCCCCCCCATCACACAAGCATAGAGTTTGACCAACCGCAGCAAAAAAACTAAAAAAAAACAAAAGGTTTTTAGAGGTTAACATGGGGAAGCAGTTTTTTTACGTGGGGGTAAAAAAAACCCCCCACTAAAAAAGAACCCGCGCCCCCACTCCCAAAATTTTTTTTTTTTTTTTTCCCCCCCCCAATTTTGGTAAAAAAACCCCGTGGGGGTGAAACCCCTTACCAAAAACCCTTAAAATTTTTTCGGTTTTGCCCAGTGGCCCCAAACAGCCAAAAACAAAAGCGTTTTGGGTAAAACCCCCGGTTTTTTTTTCAGTCCCCCCCAGGGGCAAAAAACTAAAAAAACCATAAAAAAAACCTGTAAAAAAAAAACCACAGAGATGAAAAGGAATACGAAACTGAAAATTTAGCCAAGGGGGGTTTACAGAAAAAACAAAATACAATAGTGGGAAAAAACCAGCCCCCCCCCCAAGACATAAATAGTCCCCCCCCCTTTTTCCCCCCGGGGTTGGAAAAGCGAACCTTATGAAAAAAAAAAACCTTTGAAAAAAAAAACCCCTAGGAAAAAACAAAATTTTAAACCCGTTTTTATTCAATAAACCTGTAAATTCCACAAAAAATTTTAAAAAAAAAGTGGTTTTTAAATTTTGAAATAAAAATTTTGCTTTAAAATGAAAAAAAAATTTAAACTTTACCTTAAAATTTTTTTTAACTTGGGGAAAAAAATTTTTTTTTTTTTTTTAAAAATAAAAATTAACCAAAAAAGCGGAAAAAAGCGACGCGTTTTTGGGGCCAAAAAGTCCCCCCCCCCGGGTAAAAAAAAATAGTTTTCACAGTTTAAAAAAAATTTTTTTTTAACCTAGTTTTTTTTTAGTAATACAATTTTTGTAAAAAAAAAAACGGGGTGGGGCCCTTTTTTAAAATTTTTTGGCACCCCCCCCCTTTAAAAGGCAAAAAAAACCTCATTTTTTTACAGTTTTTTAAAAAAAAAAATGGGAAAAAAATTCATTTAGTAGGGGCCCCCCCCCCTAATGGGTAAAAGGTTTTGTTTTTTTTTTGAAACGAAAGCAACTTTGGGGGGCAACTGCCCCCCCCCCCCGCTTTTAGTGAGCCCAAATTTCCCCCGCTCCCTTCCCCTGCCCCCTTTGTCCTTTTTTTTAACAAAATCCCCGGGAAAAATTTTCAAATTCGCTAGTAAAAAAAAAAGTGAAATTTAAATGTTTTTTCAATTGAAAAAACATATTTTTTAAAACTTATTTAAAAACGAAACCTAATGATTTTTTTTTTAAATTTGTATTTTTTTCAAAAAAAAAAAAAGAGATTTTTTTTTAAATTTTTTTTAATACTTTTTTTAATATATTTAGAATGGAAAAGGGGGCTGGGGGAGAAAATCAAAAAGGGAAATTTAAACAGAAAAAAGGGCAAGGCCCCTGAACATGGCCCCCATTATTTGCTTTTTTTTTAAAAACCAAAAACGAAGTTTTAAAACTATACTTTCCCCCCCTGAAAAAATCTTCCAAAAATTTTTCCACATGGAAAAAAAGTTTTGAGACGTAAAATTTTTTTTAAACCTTTCTAAGCAAAAATTTTTTTTGAAAAGGGTGGGATAAATCTGTGTTTCCCCCCGGCCAAAAATAAAAAAAAAATATACTGGGTTTTTAAAAGGTGGGGTTTTTTTCCCCCTTAACCAAAATGGCACGGGAAAAAAAGCGTGGGGCAGGGGGTTTTGGGGGGGGGGGAAAAACCCTTTAAAAGCTGGATTTTCCCTGTGGGAGAAAAATTTTAAAAAATATTGGGGGGTGAAAAAAGTTTTTTTTTAAAAAAAAATTTAAATTTTTTTTTCAACCCCAAACGTTTTTTATTTTTAAAATCACAATGTTTTTAAAAAGTTTTGCCCCCGGGTGGGGTTTTTTGAAACAAAATTCCCCCCCTGGTTAAATGTGATTTTTTCAACCAAATCCCCCCCAAAATAAACCAAGCCCAAAACACCAATTAAATTTTTCAAAAAACCCCAAACCCAGAAAAAAGTAAAAACATTAAAAATATGAGTGGGGAAAAAAAAAAGTAACGGGGAGAAAATTTTTTTGGTGTGGCATGTTTCAATGGCCCCCCAAATTTTTTTTAAATTTTTTTATAACAAAAAAAAAAGTAAAAACCCCAAAATTGGCGAAACTTTGATTTTTTTAAAAGTCCCCCCTTTTTTTTTTTTTTTTTTTTTGGGACCCATATTCCCCCCCTTTTGTTATTTCGAACGGGAAAAGGCCCCCCCCTTTTTTAAAAAAAAAAAACCCCCAACCACTAAAAAAAAAAACCCCAAAAAAGTTTAAATACAACAGTTTTTTTACCCCCCCCAAAATTGTAAACAGTGTTTTTAAAAAACAGTTTTTTTCCCTTTCCAAAATATTTTTTCCCTGGAAAAATTAAAAAGTGTAAAAAGGGGGCTATGCCAGGAAAGAACAAAAATGTTTAAAAAGTAAAAAAAAATAACCCGTAAGAACCCCAAACCCCTTAATTAAAAGGCATTTTTTTTTAAAACATCATAAAAGCCCCGACCTAAAAAAGTTTATAGGCCCCCAAACTGTTGGGAAAAAATTTTCCCCCCTCAAAATGGTTTTTTTTTGAAATAGAAAACCCCAAAAAAAAAATTTTCTTTTGAAAAAGCCCCGTAAACAAAATAAACAACAAAAATTTTTAAGGTTTAAAGGAAAAAAGTTTTACATTTCCAAAAGCAAATTTTTTTTAGGTGTAAAAACGAAAAAAATAAAGAAAAAACATGTAAAAACACCAAAAAGGCCCCAAAAAAAAAAACATTGGATTTTAACATTTTTCAAAAATGGCAAAAAGTTTTTTTTTTTTTACATTTGGGGGGAAAAAGGGAATATGGAAAAAAAAAGGGCCCCCCCAAAAAAGTAGATTTTTAAGCAGGGGTTTTTCCCGGAAAAAATTGCTTCCCCCAATGGGGGGGAAAAGGACCCCATACAATTTTCGGTTTTTTTAAAGGAAGGGTTGGCAAAAGGGTTCCCCCCCCCCCTTTAAAAAAAAGATAAAAAAAAAACCCGCGAAGCCCCCCCCCCCCCCCAAAATTTTTTTCTAATAGAAAAATTCAAAACACGAAAAATCCCGCCACAACATCCCCCGGGAGCTTTTTTCCAAGTGTCCCCCCCCGGGCCCCGGACGAAACCGCAAAAGAGGTTTTTTTCCCCCCCCAAACATGGAATGCCCCTTGGGGGAGGGACCCCAACCATTTAAAAAACTGGGAAAAACAAAGAGAAAAAACCACTTTTTCAACGCCTATCTTTTTTAAAAGTCCCCCCCCCCGCCCCCTAAAATTTTTTAAACCCCACCAAAACCCCCCCGTTTTTAAAACGTGAAACAAAGGGAAAAAATGTTTATCCGATGGGTAAAACCCCGCCCATGCAAAAAGCAAAAAAAATAAATTCAGCCAAATTAACCCCCCGCAAAACCCAAAAAAAAAGGAATGGGAACTGGCCTTTTTTTGCCCCCTAGATTTTTCGCCCCCCCAAAAAAAAAAGTGATGTGAGGGCAAAATGGCCCAGAAAAATACATTTTGTGTTAGAGACCCAAAAATATTTTTTTTTTACGAGCAACCCAAAAAAAAATTTCCCCCCCTTTTTCCCCTTTCCCTGCGCATGGAAAAACAAACAAAATTTTCCCCTGGTGAAGCCCAAGAAGGTTCCCCGGGAAAAAAACCCCCCCAAAATTCCGAACACCCGAAAAGAAAAGGAAAAATTCCCCGTTTTTTTTGGGGGAAGAAAATTTTTTAGAAAATTTAAAATGTGGGTGCCCCCCAATGGTTTTTCCCCGTTAAAAATGAAGGTTTTTTTTTTATTTTCCCCGGATAGGCCCCCCCATTGGCGAAATTTTTTTTATGTTTTTGCAAAAATTTTTTGGACAATGTTTAATTTATCGGTCCCCCCGAACAAAATGTGAAAACCCTTTTGGGCACCAAACCCCCTTTCCAACCCCGTAAAAACCCCCGAGAGGCTGGCGATAAACCAGATTTCCCAAAGTGTGACGAAAAACAAAAAACCAAACCCCTTGGCAAAGAAAGCCCGGTTTTTAATTTCCCCCCCGGGAGGGGGAAAGAAAACCCCCGGGGAAAAAACCCCCTAAACCCCCCGGAAAAATAAAGCGAATTGACAACTTAAATTTCCAAAACCAATGCCCCGGCATAAAATAAAAACACAAAAATTTTTCAGCCCCCGTCAATTGGGGCTTTTTGGAAATTTAAAAGAAAGGGTTTTGGGCCAAAAAGTGAACCCAAACCCCCCTACAGAAACCCCCGTTTCCCCCCCCACAGAAAAACCCGGTTCATGGGGGAAAGTGGGGAAAAGGAAAGTGCTTTTCCTGGGAAAAAATCCAAGTTTCCCCCCCGTTTTTTGAAAACATGACCGAAGCTTTCCCCCCCCCCCCGAAAAACGAAAACCCCCAAAAACAAGCCCCCTTTTTTTTAAAAATACAAACGGACCCCCCAGGGGCCCCCCGGGAAGGGCTGGGGAACCCCCCAAATTTTTGTAAAATAAACACGGAGGGCCCCAAAATTGGCAAGACAGGTGAAAAATTTCGCAAGCGCCCCAAAAAACCTCGGCCCCCCCCCACCGAAAGAAGGTAAAAGAAAAGTTTTAACGAAAAAAATAAAATTTTTTGGCCAAAATTTTTTTAAATGGGACCGTCCCCCAAAAAAATACGGGAAAATTAGAGTAAAACCAGAGATTCACGCTCAGGAAAAAGGATAACAATGCCCCCCTTTTTTTTTTGCCCCTACAAATGAGGGAAAAGCCGCAGTTAAAAAAATTTTTCCCCAGGGGGCCCCCCTTTTTTTCCGGGGCCCCCCCTACGACTTTTTGTCCCCATAGAGCAAAAACCCCCCAGGGGAAAAAAAGGAAAAAAAATTTGGGGACACATTATCACGAGCGGCCCGAAAAAATGGGGCCCCCTATCCCCCTAACCCAAAAGATGCCCCGAGTGGGGGATGAATTCCCCTTTTCCCCCCAATCCCCCCCCCAAAAGAAAACCCCCTTTCCCCAAAATCCCCAAAAACCCCCAAAGCCCCCAAGCCCCCCCGGGAGCCCATTAAAAAGAAGAAAAAAAGGAAAAAAGGTGCGATTTGCCCCGGCCCCCAAAAGAGAGGGTTGGGGGGGGGGGAAAAAATGGGGAAATGACCCCCCCCTTGAAAACATGTTTTCAGTGGGGAAGGAAACCCCCCCAACCCCAAAAGGAGAATTGAAATTGTACCCCCTCCGCCAAAGGGAAAAGAAAAAAGGTGGGGTTTTTTTCCCCCCCCGCCCATCCCCCAAGCCACGTGGCCAAAAAGGCCCCCCCCAGGCCCCCTTTTAGCAGAAAAAGAAATAAGAAAATGGGGGAAAAGAAAAATTTCTTTTGGCTGGGCCCCGTCCCCCCCCCGACAATAAAAAAAATTACGGCAAAACTAAAAAGCAAGGCCCCCCGGCCCAAAAAAAAAACCCCCCTTACAACAAAACAGCAAAAAACCCCAACAGTAAAAAAGCCCCCCCCGCCCCTACCCAAGAGGCCCCAGTTTTTTTTTGAAAAAACTTTTTTAGCCCCCCCCCCCAACCCCCAGGGGGGGCATACCCCCCCAAAAAAACTGGGGGGAAGAAAATTTCCCCCCTACTGGGGTTGGTTTTAAAAGGATAACTTCCTTTTCCCCGTGGGTGGATGCCAAAAACATGAAAAAAGCCATGGAAAAAAAAGTGGGGGAAAGAAAATTGTGAAAAAGTGGGGGGAAAAGGGGGTTGTTTTTCCCCCCCAAAAAAAAAAAAAAACAGGGGAAAAAACCACGAAAAAGAAAAAACCCCCCAACCCGGAGAAAAAAGGGGAAAAAAATGGGGGGCCCCCCGTGGGGGTTTTTGAAACCAATGGGGGAACCCCTCTGCCCCCCCCCCCGGGCACCAAAAACCCCCCGGGGGTTTTTAAAAAACAACCTGCCCTTCCCCCCGGTGGGGGGGGCCCTTTTCCCCCCACCACCCCCCGGGGGAAAAATTCCCCCCCGCCCCCCCCCCCTTAAACCCCCCCCCCCCGGAGTTTTAAACAAACCCCCCTGGCCCCCTGGGAAAAATTCCGGGGGTTCCCCACGGGAAAAACGCCCCCCCCAAAAAAACCCCCAAGGGTACCCCCGGAAAAAAAGCAAAACAAAATTTTTAACCCTAAAAGGAAAACAGTTTCAAAAGGGGAAAAACCCCCCGGGGCCCGGGGTTTTGAAAAACGGAACCCCCCCCTGGGGGAAATGAAAAAAAAAAAACCCCAAGGTTTTACCAATGGGAAAAAAAAAAAAAACCCCCAAAAGGGCCCCCCCCCCAAAAACTTTTTCCCCCCCGGGTTTTTGGGGGGGCCCCCCGCCGGGAGAAAAGGCCCCAAAAAACCCCCAAAACCCCCCCCCTTTCCCCCCCCGTGGGGGAAAAAGGGGGGGGTTTTTTTTTTGGGGAAAAAAAGGGAACCCACAAAAAAAACTCCCCCAAGGGGAAGGTTTCCCCCCCCCCCCGAAAAGGGGGCCCCCCCCCCCGTGGGCCCCCCCAAAAACCCCCCCAAGAAAGGGGGAAAAAATTAAGCCCAAAAAAAAAAATTGGGGAAGGGGGGGGGGGAAACCCCCCATCCCCCCCCCCCCCCCCCCCCCGAGGCCCAAAGGCCCCCCCCAGTTTTTGGGGCCCCCCCAAACCCCTTTGGGGGCCCCAAAAGGGGGAAAGGGGCGGGGGGGGAAAAAGGGGGGGGGGAAAAACCAAAAAATGTTGGAATTTCCCCCCCAAACCCCCCAAGTTGGGGAAGGGGAAAGGCCCCGTGCCCAAAAAACAGGGAAACCCCCCCGGGGACCCCAAAAAGCCAAAAAAGGGTTCCCCCCCCAAAAACCCCCCCCAAACCCCCGGGAAAGGGGAATCCCCCAAAACCCCCCCCCAAAAAAAACCCCGCAAAAGCCCCCGGGGGCCTTCCCCCCCCCCCCATCGGGCCCCCCGGGGGCTTGGGGGCCCCCCCCGGCCCTCCCCCCCCACCCCAAAAGGAGCCCCCTTCCCCCCCCCAAACCCCTTGGGGGGGAAAAAAAAGACCCCTTGGGGGCACCCCCCCCCCCAAAAAAAGGGCCACCCCGGCCCCCCCAACTGTTTTTCCCTGGTTTGGGGGGCCAAAACCGGGGGAAAAAAAAAACCACCCAAAAAAAAAAAAGTTTTTTCCCCCAATTTTGGGGGGGGCCACCCCCCGGGGGTCCCACCCCCCCTTTATCAACCCCCCCCCCAAAACCCCCCCCAAAGGGGGGGCCCCACCCCCCCCAGGTTTCCCCCCCTTTGGGGCCCCCTCCCCCCAAAAAAAAAAAAAAAGGCCGCAACAAGTAAACAAAAACAAAAGTGGGGCAGGGAGGGAAAGGCCCGGGGTCGGCCCCCGGCTTTTAACCTTTTGGGCCCCCCCGGCAAGTCCCCCCCCCGGGGCCAAAAAAAGCCAGTGGGAAGCAAAAATTTTTTTGGGGGCCCCCCCCCCAAAGCCCCCAAACAAAAAGGCCAAGACTGTGACCCCAGGCCCAACAGCCCCAAACCCAAACCCCTTTCCCCCGGGGTTTTTGGGGGGGAAAAAACCCCCAAGCCGTTTTAAAGCCTTGGGGGCCCAAAAAAAAAGAGGGGGCAAAAGAAAAGTGCCCCCCCTTTTCCACATGTGAAAGGGCGGGGGGGACTGCCAAAAACCTTGCAGGGGGGGTGGGGGCATTTGGGGACCCCCGGTGGGGCCCCCCTGTTTTTTTTCCAAAATTTCCCAGTTCCCCTTTTGCCCCCCAAAAACAAAAACCCAAAATTTCCCCATCAGCAAAAAGCCCCCAAAACTCCAGCAACCCTGGCCCCCCCAAACCAAGTTTTTTTCTCCCCCCGGCCCCAATCAGAAAACCCTCCGGCCCCCAAAAAAAAACACAGCCAAACTTTTTTAAATTTTTCTAAAAAAAATTTTTTTTTTTAATGGCCCTTCCCCCTTTTTTTTGAATTTCCCCCAGGTTTTTTTTAAGTAAAAAAAAAAGGAAATTTTTTAATTCCAAAAAAAAGCCCTTTTTTTTAAAAAAAAAAAAAGTTTTTTTTTTTTTTAAAAATTTTTTTTTTTAAACATTTTTTCCCCTCAGCCCCCAAAAAAATTTCCTTTTTTCATCAAAAACCCCAAACCCCCCCAGGAAAAAAAGCCCCCGGGAAATTTTTTCCCCGAATTTTGTCCCCCCCCCCCCCAAAAAAAAATTCCCCCCCCACTTTAACAAAACTAGTTTTTTTTCCCCCTAACAAGCCGTAAGGTCCCCCCCCTTCCCCAATCTCAGAAAAAAACCCCGAGTTTTCCAAAATTTTTTTTTTTTTTTTTTTACTACCCCCCCTTAAGTCCCCCTCGTCACAGTAAAATTCAAACATGCCATTTACTCCAAAAAATTCCAAGTAAATTTCCCCCCCACTTTATTTAACAATAATTCATAAGATTACTATTAAAATTAAATGCAAAAAACACCCCCAGTAAATTAAAAAATTCCCCCCCACTCAAAAACTTAACTTAAAAATTTCCCCCACCAACCAAAAACAAAAAAATTTATTTAAAAAACAAAAACCCCCCCCCCACTCCATTTCCCCTGGGGAAAAAAAACAACCCCTTATCCGGTATTTTTTTAAAAATTTATTTGGCCCCCAAAATTTTTTTCCGCTTTTTTTTAAACCAAACTGTCCCCCCCCCCCACTCTTTTAACAGGGGGGCTCCCCTTAAAAAAAAATTAAACCCCACCCCCCCCTGAAAAATCCAAAAAAATTTCCCCCCGCCCCGAATAAACTCAAAAAAATTCCCACCACTCCCCCCCCCTTTATCCCGTAAAAAAAAGAAGAAAAGGAAAAAGGAAAAAAAAAAAGCAACCTTTGGGGAAAAACAGCTTTCCCCCCAGGGGGGCTACCCCCGGAATCCCCCGTAAAAAAAAAATGTTGGCTCCGCAGCATTAAAGTATTTTTTTTTAAAAGGGGGTTGTGGAAGGGGAAAAAAGGGGGTCCCACCCCTTTTTCCCTTTCCACCCCAATCCCCCAAATGAAAAAACCGTCCCCGGGAAGGGGGCCCCCCAAGGGCCCCCCCCCTTTCAAGGGAAAACCCCCACCCCCCCCCCGCCCTGAGGGAGGGGAGCATCCCCCCGAAAATGTTTTAAAAAAAAGGGGGAAAATGGGGGCCCCCCCCTTAAAGTGGGGGGAAAAATGCCCCCGAGCAGAAAAGTTTGGGGGGAAAAAAGTGGGGGGCAAAAAAAGAGAAAGCGCTGGCCCCCAAAAAACCCCCCCCAATTCCCCCCCCCGCAGCGTAAAACAAAAAAACCCACCCCCTGGGGGGGGAAAAAAAGGGGGGCCCCCCAAAAATATTTAAAAAGGGCTTTTAGAAAGGGAAAAAAAGGCCCAAAAAAAAAGTGTTAAAAAGAAAAAACACAAAAAGGGGGCCCCACCCAAGAAAAGCCCCCCACGAAAGCAGCCTGGGTTTTTTTTTTTTATTTTAAAGCCCTTGAAAGGACTGTTAATTTTTCTTTTTTTTTTGCATCTCCCCTGTGTTTTTTTTCAGTCCCCCCCCTACATAATCTTTACCCCCCATGTTTTTGCCCCAAATTTTTTTTTTTAATTTTTGGATTCATACAGAGTAATTTTTAAAAATCAATATTAAATTACAAAATTGGTAAAAAAATTTTTTTTTTTGAAAATTTTTTTTTGTGCAATATAGGGGGTAGCAAAGGAAAATTTTCCCCCTCGGGGTTTTTTATCTACCCCTAAAAAAGGGCCCCGGCCAGGAAAACCCATTTCCCCCAAATTTAAAAATCAAAATTTTTTCAAAAGTTTTTGAGGGGAAGGAAAAGTGGGTTTCCCCCCCAGTGTTCCCCCCCCCCCCGGGTTTTTCCGCCCACCCAGGCGGGGCCCCCCCGCCCCCGTTTAAAATCCCAAAAACCATTTTTTCCAACAATAAAGGGGGGGGTTTTTTTAATTTTTCGGAAACCATTTTTTCCCCTTTAGCCCCCCCCCGGGAAACCCTTTTCCCACCCCCCCCCACCCTTTTCCCCCCCAGTGCTTTTCCTTACCTGGGGGAAAGCCCCCAAAAAGTTTTTTTCCCCATTTAAAAAATTTCCCCCAGCCTTCCACCCACTTTTGTAAAACCCCTTTTAAACCCCCTTTTCCGGCAGGTTGACCCGGTAACTCAAAAAGAAAATGTTTTTTTTTTCCGGAGGAAAAATGAAAAAGGGAATTGGGAAATAAAAAAAACTACATTGAAAACGGAATGCATGGTCCCCTGGGTTTTTTTTTTTTTTTGGGTTTTTTTCCCCTTGGGCCCAAAATTACGGTGGGGGGGGGGCCCAAAACCCCACTGTTTCTCCCCCAAAAAAAGGGGGGGTTTTAAAAAGGTTTTTTCTACAAGTGTTTTTTTTTTTAAGGGGTTTTTTCAAGGATTTTTCATCTGTTCCCAAAACATAAACTAAAAACCCCAAATTTTTTAAAGGGTGGTTTTGTAAAACAGCCCCCAAAAAAGGGCCCCCCCCCCCAAAATTTTTTAAGCCAAGGGAAAATGCCCAAAATTATAGTGGGGAATTAAATTATCATTTTTAAACCGTCAAAAGGAATTTACTTTTCCCCCCTTGGTCCCCCCCCCCCGGCCCCCCCAAACAAACCCCAGAAAAAAAAGAGCCCCCCGCTTTTCCCCAAAAAAAGAACTTTTTAAAGGAACACCAGTAAACTGGATGCCCTTTTCCTGGGGGGCCCCCGGGTTTTTTTTTTTTTTAAATCAATTCCCCCCCAAATTTCCAACAAAAATTATTTTACCCCCGCCCCCAAAAAAACCCCCCCTCCCAACCAACCCCGAAAAAAGGGAAAAAAACCCCATCCCCCAAAAACCCCCTTTACAGTGGGTAAATTTTTTAAAACATAAAGAAAACACCTATTTTTAATTCCCCCTTTTTAAAAAGGAAAATTTTTTTTTTAAAATCCAAAAATTTGGGTTAAATTTTTTGCAGCAAAAAGGGAAAAAATGAAGGACCCTTGCCAAAAAATCTGAAAATTGGGAAATTTGGCCCTTGACAAAGGGGATGGAAAAGGAAATGTACCAAAAAAAAAAGGACTGATGATGGATGGATGCGGCGACTTTTTGTAAAAATCCCCCCTTTCCCATTTTTTCCCCCGTTTTTTAAAGGTTTTTGGGTAAATATTCCCCCCGTCCCCCCGCTAAAAATAAAAGGTAAATGTTCCCCCCCCCTTTAAAAAAATCACTTTTTGGGCAAAATTTTTTTATTTGGGAAAAACTTTCTTTTTTTTTTAGGGGAATTTTTTTTGCCCCCCTCCATCCCCACAAAAATTTACCCAAAAAAATTGGGTTTGTTCAATTTTTCTGTATTTTTCATTTTAAGTTTTCAAAAGGGAATTTACTTGAGCCCGAAAAGGATTTTTATTTTTTTTTTTTTTTCCCATCATTTGACACTTTTGGTCACGTTTTTTTTAAAGGGAAACCCCCAAAAAAACATTACAAAAAAATTTCACAAACATAATTTTTTGGGGGTTTTTTTTGGGTCCAAAAAGTAAAAAAACCCCCCCCCAGCATTTAAAACTTTCCCCCTTTTCCCCCAAGGTTTTCCCCCAATTTGGACAAAAAACTTTTGGAAAAACCCCGAAAAGATTTTTTAAAAAAAAGGGGACAACAAAAATTTTTTTTTGCCCAACTATTAACAAGAGAAAATAAACGCGAAAAAAAAATGTCCCCCAAGGGGTTTTTCCCCATTTCATTTTTCGCTTTTCCCCCTGCTTTTCGGGGAAAACGCTCCCCCTATATTAACCCCAAATTTTTCCGTTTTCCTTCTTGGGAAAAAGGTAAAAAAAACCGAGGGCAAGTTTTCCCCAAAACAAAAAAAAAAAAAAAAAAAAAAATGGGAGATTTGGAATTTAACGTTGGGGAACCAATCCCCCAAAATTTTTACAAAGAAAACCTCAACGCATCCCAATTAAAACCACATGAACCATGCCTTTTTTAAATTTCCCCCAAGACTACAAAAACCCCCCCTCCCATTCCCCAAAAAAACCCCCCCCCCCAAAAAAAAAGCAACCATTTTTTCCCCCAAAACCCGCCCCCCTCCCCCCGCTAAGAAAAGGCCCCCCCCAAGGTTTTGCCCCTTAACGCCGCTTTAAGGGAAAGCCCCCCCCCCCAGCAAAAAAGCGCATGCCCCCCCCCAAAAGAAAAAAAAGGGGGGGGAAAAAAGTGTCCGTCCGCCTCAAGCCCCCCCGAGAAAAAAAATCTAGGAACCCCCATTTTGGAAGAAAAAAAGCCCCCCCCCCCTAAGAAGGCCGGGGGGTTTTTTTATAATTTTCCCCCCCCCCCCTTTTTTTTTCCCGAAAAAGCCAAAAACTGGGGGGAAAAACTATCTAAACTTATAAAAAGAGGTAGTTTTTTTTGTAACTTTTTTTGGGGGTTTTTTTGGGGGTTTTTTGGGGGGTAGGAGAAAAATCTTTTCAAAAAATACTCCCACCCCCATTTTTTTAAAAAACCCTTTCCCCCAGTTTAAAAAAAAATGCCCCTAAAAGTTTTTAAACACTGAGTGGGGCCCCCCCCCCCCAAAGGCCCCAAAAAATTTTTTAAATTTTTAAAAAAACAAAGGGGGATCCCTAAATAAAAAAATTTCCAATAAAGTAAAACCCCCCCAAAAAAATGGTAAAAAAAAAAATGACCTATAAAATTCCTTTTTAAAAATTTTTTGGGGGGGGGCCGCAAAAAAAATAAAAAAATGAATAGAAAAAAAAATTTAATGAACCCCCACGGCTTTTTGGGGAGGAAGGGGCCCCAAAAAAAATTTAAAAAAAAAAAAAAAAAGTGCTGTTTTTGGTGCCCCCCGTACGGCCCTCCAAAACCTTTAAAAAAAGCTCCTAAAAAAATGCCATTAGGGGGGGGGGTTTTTAAATTTTTTTTGTTTTTTTTTTTGGGGATTTTTTTCGGCAGAACCCCCCCCCCCCCTGTTTAAAGTTTTCAAAAGGGAATGCCCCCTGCGAATCCATCCAAAAGCATGTCCCCCCCCCCCCCCAAAAATCTCCCCCTTTTTGGAGTTTTTTTATTAAAAGAAAACCAAAAAAATTTGCAAACGAATATAAGAAACCCATTTTTGGTGGGGAACACCCCAAAAGGATTTTTCCCCCCCAAACAAAATTTGCTCCCCCGACTGGAGGGGGAGTTTTTTTTTTTTTTCTCTAAATTTTCCCCGGCACTAAAATTTTTTGCCCTGAAAACATTTTTTAAATGGAAAACCATCCCCGAAAGCCACCAAAATCCCCTGCAAGCCCATTAAAAAAAAGATAACATCCCGGGCCCCCCGAAAAAAAAAACTAAAAAGGGAGAACTTTTTTCCCCCCCCTTTTTTTTTTTTTTTCCAAGGGCAAAAAAATAAATCCCCTAAAAGGGAAAAGACAACTGGGGTTTCCCCCCCAAAGAAAAAAACAAAACAACCCCCCCAAATTTTAAAAAAGTTCCCCCCTCCAAGTCAAAACCAATAAGTCCCCCATTGACAAAAGTCCACCCAAAAGTTTGACGTGGGTCCCCCCCTCCCCCCCTTTTCCCCCCCAAAGTTTTTTCTAAAAATTTGTTAAAAAAAAATTTTTTGGCCCCAAAACCCCCCCCCCCCCCCAACAAAAAAGGCCCCCCCCCGGAAATTCCAACAAGCTTTTTTAAAAAAAAAACCCCCCTAAAAATTTTTGGGCCCCAAAAAAATTGCTAAATTTTTGAATTTGGGAAAAAAAAATGTTTCCCCCCCAACCCCCCCAAAAACCCCCCCGGCCCCCCCCCCCCCGGCCCCCCACTTTCCCCCTTTTCCCCCCGGAAAACCCCCAAAGAAAAAAGGGGTTTTTTTTCCCCCCAAAAATTAATTTTGTTTTAAAAAAAAAATTTTTGGATTTCAAAAAAATAATTTTTCCCCCCCCCAAAAACCCCCTTCAAAACCCAACCTAAAAAAAAAATGTTTTTTTTTCCCGGCCCAACAAATTTTTTTTATCCCCCAGTTTTTGGGGGGGTAAAAATACAAATTTTTTTTTACCCAAAAAAAAAAATAAAAACCAAAAAAACCCCCTTAAAGAAAAAAATTTTTTTGAATAAAAATTAAAAAATTTTTCCCTTTTTTTTAAAAAGCCTTTTTTTAAAAAATTAAAAAAAAATGAAATTTTAAAAAAGGGGGGAAAAAAAAAAATCAAAATAAAAATGCAAAAAACTTTTTTAAAAAAGGGTTTTTTTGGTTTGTTTTTTTAAGTTTAAGAAAAAGGGTTTTTTTTTTAAAAAAAATTTTCCCCCCCGGGGTTTTTCCCCGGGTTTTTTTTTCCCCCAAAAAGCCCCTTGGCCCAAACCGGGGCCCCCTCCCCCAAAAAAAAAAAGGGGGCCCCAAGAAAATTTTTAAAAAAAGGACCTTTTCCCCCCCCAAACTTCTTTCCCCGGGGAACAAAACCCCTTCCCCAAAAAAGGGCCCCCAAAAAACCCCCCCTTCCCACCCCCCCCGGGGAAACCCAAAAGTAAACCCCCCCCCCCCCAAGGCCCCCTCCCCCCCCCTTTTTCCGGGGGCCCCCCCAAACCCCTTTCCCCCAAGCCCTAATCCCCCCCCCTTCCCCCCCCAAAAGGGGTCCCCCCCACCCCAAACCAACCCCCTTCCCCTTTTTTCGGGCCCCCCCCCCCCCCCCCAAGTTCCCCGGGGGGTCCCCCCCCCCCCCACGGCTTTTCCAGAGGGTCCCAGCAGATGCTTTTTTTTCCCAAAACCAAAACCCCCCCCTTTATTTTTCCTTTCCTCCCCTAAAACCCCCAGGGAAATTAAAAAAGGGCCCCCCCCCTGCGACATCCCCTCGGAAGACCCTTAAGAACCCCCTAGCCCGGGCCCCAAAAGCCCCCCCCTTTAAACCGCTTGGGGGGGGAACCCCCCCCCTGGTTTTTCAAACTGGCCCCCTCTCTAGGTCCCCTTCCCCAACAAACCCCCCCCGTTAAAAAAAATTAGGAAAAAAAAATATTTATTTGGGAACTATTTTTTTTAAAATGGTATTTTACAACCCCAATTTAACCATAAATCCCTATCCCCAATTGTTTTTTTTTTCCCTGGTTTTGAATCCCCCTGGCCCCCTTTTTTAACATAATTTTAACTTCCCCCTGAAACCCAAATAGAAAAATAAAAATTTTTAAAAAAACCCTTTTTTATATTGGGGGGTTTTGGAGGGGTGTAACTTTTATGAAAAATTTTTTAAATTTTTTGCTTTTTTTAAAAAACGTCTTTTTAATTAAAAAAGTATTTTTTTAAAAACCCCTCCCCTGTTCCCCAAATTTTTTTTCCCCCTTTAGTAAAAAAAATTTTAATGAAATGACCCCTTAGTTTTTTTGGGCCTAAAAAAAAGGCCCCCCCTTGGAACAAAATTTTTATTAATTTATAAAAATTAATTTAATTTTTTAATTTATTAAAATTTCTTTTTTTACACAAAGGGTTTTAAAAAAATTAGCTATGCCCAAAAAATAAAACGCCCCAAACTGGGGCCCCCAACCCCCCCCAAAAACAATTTATTCCCCTTTTCCATCTTTGGGTTCAGGTAATCCCCCAACAAAACTTCCTAACCCGCCCCACTGGAGAAGTTGGGGGGCCCGAAAAACGAGGGGGGGGAACAAATCCCCTAAATTACCCCTGAACCCGAAATGGAACACACCAAACCCGAAAAAATCCCCCCCCCCCGGCTGGGGGTCCCAAAAGGAGGTCCCCCCCTGCGTAGTTTTTCCCCCTTCATCGGCCTTTGGGGAAAACAGCAGAAAAGGGGGGGGGGGAAAAACCCCCCCGGGGGGGGGAAATTTCCTTGCATGAAATTTTTTTTCCCCAGTTACCCTTGGGTACACCACAAAGGGGGCCCCAACCCTTTTTTTACCTGGACCCTTTTTTTTTTCTTGGGACGGGGCCCCTTAAATTTTTTTTGGCATTTTTAAAATTTTTTTTCGCCCCCTTTTACCAAACTTTCCCCCCCAGAAGTGGGGGGTTTTTTTAAAAAACAAAAAAAATTTAAAGAGAAAAAAAAAAAAGAAAAAAATCCAAAGAATTCAAAAAACCCCAAAACCCAATTTCCCCCCAAAAAGTAAAAAAAAAAAAAAAAAACACACTATTTACACCTCCTAACCGTTTTTAAACAAAAAAAATCCAAAGGGCCCAACTGATTAAAAAGTAAAAAAAAAATTCCAAACCCCCTGTCCCCCCCCGGGACCCTTGATCCCAAAAACCTGTTTCCCCCCCCCCCCCCCCCCCCACCCCCCCCCAAATTTCCCCAAAACCGCTTAAATTTTTTCCCCCCACCCCCCCCTTACCCCAGGGAGCCCCCACCCAGAAAGACCACAAATGCCCCCCTTCCCCCTATCCCCCGTGCCGGCCGCAAGCAACTGCCCCCTTCCCCCCGTAGCCCAGTGGCCGGGGCCCCCTGTTGAAAACGCCCCCCGCCCCACCCCCCCCCGGGAAGCCCCCCGTTTTTTGGGGAAAGAGGAAGGGTGGGGCCCCCCCCCTCGCGAAAACCCAGGTAAAAAGCGACGGGGGGGTCCCCCCTTTGGGCCCCCCGTCCCTTTTTTTTTTTAAAAAACCTTGCCCAACCCCAACCCCCAACACAAAAACCTGAAAAGGTCCCTGCCAAAGCCCCGAAATAAAACACTCCCCCCAGGTAACTTTTCCCAAAAACCCAAAACCCCCTGGGGGATTTGCTTTCCATTTTTTAAGACCCCCCCTCCCAACAAAAAAGCACGTTTTTTTTTAAAAGTAAAACCCCAGAAACTTTAAATGTAAAAAATTTTAAATTTTAGGGGTTTTGCAAAACCCCCGGGGGGGGGGCCCCCCGTCCCCCCCCAACAAAAAAAACCCAACAAAAAGGGTTTTTTTTACAAAAAAAACCCCGTTTTTTTTTCCCCAAAATGGGGAAGCCCCCCCCCCCCCGTAACTTTGAGCGGTTTTTAAAAGGGCTTTTGGGGGAGCCCATTTTTCCCCCGGTTTAGCCCCCCCCGGGGCTTTTTTTTTAAAAGTGACCTCCATAATTTTTTTTTAATTTTTTTGGGCCCCCCCCCTAAAACCCCCCCGGAAAATTAAAGGTTTTTTAAAAAAAACCACATTTAACCCAAATACTGGGGGGGGTTTGAAAAGTTTTTGGGCCTTTAACCTTTTTTTTCATACATGTAAAAAAATGTTTCCAACGGCCCTTTTTTTAAAAAAATTTTGGGGCTTAAAAAAACTTTTTCAAAAAAATTTTTGGCAAACCCCCCCCCAAAAAACATGCTTTTGCCCAGGAAAACCCCCCCCCAAAAACATTTTCCCCCCCCCCATTAGTCCCCCCTAACTTTTTTTAAACCAAGGAAATTCCCAAAATTTTTAACCTTTTGAAAAAAAAAAGCCCCCGTAAAAAATGTCCATAGTTTTAGTGACCAATTTTTTTTGGGGCCCGTTTTTTTATGGGGGGGTAAAAACCACCAATACCCCCCCCCAGTTTGGGCCCCCAGTCC
>JARBHB010000118.1:0-23630 GCA_029891345.1 Dryococelus australis
CAAGAAAAGTAAAACAACGATTTGCTTAAGAATAATGACAACGTTCAATCAGCTAAAAAAAACCATGTATCTCAATTTTCGTTTTTTTTGGAAAACATTTTTTACAAAACTTTAAAGGTTATGGTACAATTCAATACATTAAAAGTACGGGTTAATTTAATGTCCTTACAAGAATGTAAAATACGATTTTCTTAAGAATAGGCAACATTCAATTCACTAATAGAAACAGTATTTCATTTTTCGTTTTTGGGATATTTTAATTACAAAAATTTAAAGGGTATGGCACAATTCAATCTCTAAAAGCGCAGAAAAAATTGTCCCTTTCAAAATGTAATAAACGATTTGCTTAAAATAATGGGCAACAGTTTTAAATTTACTAAATAGAACACATGTATCTCATTTTGTTTTTGGGGTATATTTTTTCAAAACTTTAAAGTGGTATGCCTAACTTCAATACTTCTAAGAAGAACCCTGTAACTAATTTCCTTAAAAAATGTAATAATACGATTTTATTAAGAATGATGACAAATTCATTTCAGCTTAATAGAAACATTATCTCATTGTCTTTTTTGGGGGAAAATTTTTTTACAAAAACTTTTAAAGTGGGGATGGTTTCAATTCAATATTCTAGAAGTACGCAGTAGCTAATTGTCCTTTCAAGAATGAAAAAACTACGATTTGCTTAGGAAAAGCAACATTATTCAGCTTAAAAGAACACTTGAAATTCATTTTTTTTTTGGGATTAAATTTTTTACAAAAATTTTAAAATGGGTATGGCTAAATTAATATCAAAAAGTTACATTTTAAATAATTGTCTTTCAAGATGAAAACTACGATTTGTTAAGAATGATGACAACAGTTAATTTACTAAATAGAAAACATTACCTTGTCGTTTTTTGGGATTTTATTTCAAAATTTAAAGTGTATGGGTACATTCAAACTTCTAAGAAGCCAGTAAATAATTGTCCTTACAAAAATTAATAACTAGATTTGTTTTTGAAAGCAACATTCAATCAGCTAATAAAAAACATGTATTCTTTTTTCGTTTTTTTGGGGAAAAATTTATTACAAAACTTTAAAGTGGTATACTACAATTTTAAAACTTTCTGAAGAACGCATGTAACTAATTGTCTTAAAATGTAATAACAAAGATTTGCTTAAAATAATGACAACAGTTCAATTCAGCTAAAAAGAACACATGAAACTCATTTGTGTTTTTTTTGGGTACATTTATACAAAAAATTTTAAAATGGGATGGCTACAATTAAATACATCTAAGAAGTACCATGTAAAATAATTGTCCTTTTTAAGAATGTTAAAACTCGATTTGTTTAAGAATGATTTCAACAGTTCAATTCAGTTATATAAACATGTATTATTGCGTTTTTGGGTAATTAAAAACAAAACTTAAAAATGTTTTGGCACAAATTTTTTTATTTCTAAGAAGTAGATCTAAAAAATTGTAATTTCCAAATGTAATAACACGATTTGCTTAAGAAAATGAAAAACATTCATTTTAGCTAAATAAACCATGATCTCATTTTTCGTTTTTGGGGTAATTTATTACAAAAAATTTAAAGTGGTTTTGGCTACAATTCAATTCTCTAAGAAGTTCGGAAACTTATTGTCCTTACAAGAAGTAATAACTACGATTTGCTTAAGAATGAGGCAACATAAATTTACTAATAAACATGATTTCATTTGCGTTTTTGGGATAATTTATTACAAAACTTAAAGGTTATGGCTACAATTCAAACTTCAAGAAGAAAGCTTAAATAATGTCCTTACAAAAATGTAATTTTAAAAGATTTTTCTTAGAATATGACAACAGTTCAATTTGCTATTAGAACACATTATTCCCCTTTTCGTTTTTGGATATATTTATTACAAAACTTTTTAAAATGGTAGCCAACACTTCAATACTTCAAAAGAACGATGTAATAAATTTTCCTACAAAATGTAATAAAAAACGTTTGATTTAAAAATATGACAACAGTTTTATTTTAGCTTAATAGAACCCTGTTCTTTTTGTCGTTTTTGGGATATATTTATTACAAAACTTTAAAATGGTAGGTTTTAAATTCAATACTTTAAGAAGTCGCAGTACTAATTGTCCTTTCAAAAATGTAATAACTACGTTTGCTTAGGAATGATGCAACATTCATTTTAGCTAAAAAAACAAAGTATTATTGTCTTTTTGATATATTTTATTACAAAACTTTAAGGGTATGCCCACATTTTAATACTTTAAGAAGAAAAGCATTAACAAATTTTCCTTACAAAATGTAATAACAGATTGTTTAAAATATGAAACCGTTCAATCGCTAAAGGGAAACATGTATCCAAATTTTTCGTTTTTGGAAATATTTAATTTCAAAACTTTAAAATGGTATGGTTTCAATTCAATACTTCTAAGAAGTCGCTGTACTAATTGTTTCAAATGAATAACAACATTTTCTAAAAATAATGCAAAAAGTTCAATTCACTAAAACACATGATCATTTGTCGTTTTTGGGATATATTTATTTTCAAAAAATAAATGGTATGCCCACATTCAATCTTCTAAGAAGACGCATCTAACTAATTGTCCTTACAAGAATTAAAAACTACAAATTGCTTAAGAATGATGACAACATTTTAATTCACTAAAAAGGGAAAAAAAAACCAAGTATCTCATTTGTCGTTTTTGGGATATTTTATTAAAACTTTTTTGTGGTTCTCAAATCAAAAAAATCTAAGAAGACCATTAACTAATTTCCTTTCAGAATGTTATAACTACATTTTTTTAAGAATGATGACAACAGTTTTATTTCAGCTTTAAAAACCATGTTCTCATTTGCCCCTTTTTTGGGGTAATTTATTACAAAATTAAGTGGTAAAAGGTCAATTAAAACCAAAAAAAATTGCAGTACTATTGTCCTTTCAAGAATTAATAACTAAGATTTGCTTTGAATGATGGGCAAAGTTAAAAACGCTTTTAAATAAAACAGAATTTAAATGTCGTTTTTTTTTTTATTATTTAAAATTACAAAACTTTAAAGTGTAAAGGCTACAATTAATACTTTTAAAAAGTAATTAATAATTGCCCCCTTTCAAGAAAATAAAAAACTACATTTGTTAAGAATGGACAACATTCAAATTCCTTTAAAAAGAACACAGTACTCTTTGCGTTTTTTTGGGGTAATTTTTTACAAAACTTTAAAGGGTATGCTACAATTAAAAAACTTTTAAAAGTTCGCATTTAACAAAATTTTCCTTACAAGATGTAATAACTACATTTTTTAAAATAAAGGCAACATTCATTCACTATATAGAAACATGATCTTTTGTCGTTTTTGGGATATATTAATTTCAAACTTTAAAGTGTTATGGCACAATTCAAAATTCAAAAGTACGCATTTAAATAATTGCCTTTCAAGAATGAATAACTACATTTGTTAAGAAGTGACAAAAGTTCATTTTAGCTTAAAAAAACACATGATCTCATTGTCGTTTTTTTTATAATTTTTTTACAAATTTAAAGTGGGACTTTCAATTCAATACTTCAAGAAGAGATACTATTTGTCCTTACAAAAGTAATAACAAAAGATTTGCTTAAATATGACAACAGTTCATTTTTGCTTTAATAGAAACATTATTCATTTTTGTTTTTGGGGAAATTTTTAAAAAACTTAAAATGGTATGCTACATTTAATACTTTAAAAAAGTCCATTTTTAACTAATTGTCCTTCAAAATTTTTAAAAAACGATTTGCTTAAAAATGATGAAAACAGTTCATTTCAGCTTAAAAAAACACAGTATCCATTTTCGTTTTTGGGAAAAAATTATTACAAAACTTTAAAAAGGGTTGGGTACAATTAATAGTCTAAGGTTTTTATTTAACTAATTGTCCTTACAAAATTAATAAAACCCATTTGCTTAGAATAATGGCAACATTCAATTTAGTAATAGAACCATTATCTCATTTTTCGTTTTTTTGGGGTAATTAAATTCAAAATTTAAAGTGTTATGGCTACAATTTAATACCTAAGAAGTACGATCTAAATAATTGTCCTTTACAAGAATTAATAACTACGATTTGCTTTAAGAAAAATGACAACATTTAATTACAAATAGAAACATTATTCATTTTCGTTTTTGGGATATATTTTTTATAAACTTTTAAAAAATTTTTGATTTCAATTCAATACTTAAGAAGAACGCATGTAACTAATTTTCCTTACAAAAATGTAATAAACCCCATTTGCTTAAGAAAAAACGTTCAATTCACTATATAGAACACTGTATCTAAATTTTTCGTTTTTTTGGAAATATTTATTACAAAACTTAAAGGTATCTACACTCAATATTTAAAAGAACATGTAACAATTTTTTTTCAAAATGTAATAACTCGATTTGTTAAGAAAAGATGACAAAATTCATTCAGCTAATTTGAACACATGTATCTATTTGTCTTTTTGGGAAATATTAATACAAAAATTTAAAGTGTTATGGTCAATACAATACTTCTAAGAAGTACCGTAGTAATTGTCCTTACAAATGTAATAACTACGATTTGCTTAAAATATGCAAATTAATTCAGCTTATAAACAAAGTATTCATTTTCGTTTTTGGGGTTAAATTTTTTACAAAACTTAAAATGGAAAGCTAAAATTCAAACCCAAGAAAAAGATCTAAATAATTGCCTTTAAAAAATGTAATAACTCCATTTCTTTAAAAAAGATAAAAACAGTTCAATTCAGAAATAGAAAACCATGTATCTCTTTGTCGTTTTTTGGGGTATATTTTTACAAAATTTAAGTGTAGTTTCAATTCAATACTTTTTAAGAAGCGCAAACTAATTGTCCTTCAAGATTTTAATAACACGATTTTGCTTAAAAGATGCAAAATTCAATTCAGTAAATAAAACATGTATTCCCTTTGTGTTTTTGGGAAATATTTTTACAAAACTTTTTAAAGTTATGGCTACAAATTTAATACTCTAAGAAGTTCGCTTAACTATTTTTTACAAGAAGTAAAAACTCGAAATTTTCTTAAAAATGATGGAAAAAAGTTAAAAACACTAAATAAACACAGTATCTCTTTTTCTTTTTTTTGGGTATATTTTTACAAAACTTTAAAGTGTATGCAAAAATCAATACTTTTAAGAGTCGATTAACTAATTTCCTTACAAAATGTAATAACTCGATTTGCTTAAGAATGAGCAAAGTTCAATCCTAAATAAAACATTATTCATTTTTCGTTTTTTGGGTATATTTATTACAAAACTTTAAAGTTTATGCACATTCAATACTTCTAAGAAGAAAGCATTAACTAATTGTCCTTTTCCAATGAATACAAAAGATTTTTTAAAAATATGACAACAGTTCAATTCCTTTTTTAGAAACCCTTATTTCATTGTTTTTTGGGATTATTTATTACAAAACTTTAAAATGGTATGTCATTTAATATTCTAAGAAAAACCATGTAATTGCCTTACAGATGAATAACTAGATTTTTGTTTAAAAATGATGACAACAGTTTTTAATTTAGCTAATAGAACACATGTATTCATTTTTGTTTTTGGAAATATTTATTACAAAACTTTTAAGTGGTAGGTACAATTCAATACTTCTAAAAACGGTTTCTAATTGTCTTACAAGAAAGTAAAAACTACGATTTGTTAAAAATTGAAACAGTTCAAATTTAGCTAAAAAAAACATTATCTCATTTGCGTTTTTTGGGGTTTTTTTATTACAAAACTTTTAAAATGGGATGGCTACAATTCATACTCTAAGAATTTTTGATTAATTTAAATTTTCCCCTTTCAAGAATTAATAACCGTTTTCTAAGAATGAGGCAAAGTTTAATTTACTATATAGAACATGTTTCATTTTTCGTTTTTGGGATATATTAAATTCAAAACTTTAAGTGTTATGGCTACAACAATCTCTAAGAAGTACGCTCTAAATAAAAGTCCTTACAAGAATGTAATAACTACGATTTTTTTAAGAATGATGAAAAGGTTCATTTTAGCTAAATAGAACACAGTATCTCATTTTTTGTTTTTGGGGTATATTTAATTAAAAACTTTAAAGTGGTATGGCTACAAAACAATTTCTAAGAAGCGCAGTAAATAAATTTCCTTACAAAAAGTAAAAACTACGATTTGTTAAGAATGAGGCAAAGTTCAATTAGCTAATAAACACATGTATCTCATTTGTCGTTTTTGGGGTATATTATTACAATTTTTTAAAATTTTAGGTCAATTCAATATTTTAAGAAGTACCATTTTCTAATTTTCCTTACAAGAAAAAATAATCGATTTGTTAAAAAATAAAAAATTCATTTTTTTTAAAAAAAAAAACCCTTATCTCATTTTTCGTTTTTTGGGGTAAAATTTTTTTCAAAAAATTAAAAGTGGGTAGACACTTCAATACTTCTAAGAAGAACCAGAACAAATTTTCCCTTACAAAAAAAATAACAAGATTTGTTAAGAATATGACAACATTCAATTCAGCTAAATAGAACCATGTTCTCTTTGCGTTTTTGGGAATTTTTTTACAAAATTTTAAAGTGTTTTGGTACATAAAAACTCTAAAACCTGTTAATTTTCCTTACAAGAAGTAATAACAAAGATTTTCTTAAGAATGATGACAACAGTTCATTTAGCTTTAAAAGAAAAACCCGTTCCATTTTGTTTTTTAGATATATTTATTAAAAACTTTAAAAATGGTAGCTACATCAATACTTTTAAAAGAACCATGTAACTAATTGTTTTACAAAATGTAATAACCGATTTTCTTAAGAATATGACACAGTTCAATCAGCTAATAGAACCCATGACTTATTTTTCGTTTTTTGGGGTAATTTATTACAAACTTTAAAGTGGTATTTTTACAATTAATACTTTTAAAAAGTTCCCTGTAACAAAAAGTCCTTACAAAAGTATAAACGATTTGCTTAAGAATATAAAAAAAATTATTTCAGCTAAATAGAAAACATGTATTCATTTCGTTTTTTTGGATAATTTTTTACAAAACTTTAAAGTGATGGCTAAATACAATAGTCTAAGAAGCGATTAACTAAATTTTCCTTACAAAAATGTAATAACACGATTTGCTTAAGAAAGATGGGCAACAGTTTAAATTTAGCTATAAGAACACATGTTTCCCCTTTGCGTTTTTGGATATATTTTTTACAAAATTTTAAAGTGTATGGCTACAATTCAATACTTCTAAGAAAACCCCTTTAAAAATTTCCTTACAAGAATTAAAACTACGATTTGCTTTAAAAAGGAAACAGTTAATTCAGCTTAATAGAAAACATGTATCCAAATTTTTCGTTTTTGGATATATTTATTTTCAAAATTTAAATGTTTGGCAAAAAATTCAATACTCTAAGAAGACGCAGTAACTAATTGTCCTTACAAAAAGAATAACACGATTTCTTAAGAATAAAGAAACGTTCAATTTTTTAGCTTTTAAAAAATCATGATTTTCATTTTTCGTTTTTTTGGGTATATTTTTTACAAAACTTTTAAAATGTTTTGCCACAATAAAAACTTTAAAAATACCATTAAATAAATTTCCCACAAGAATGTATAACACATTTGCCCTTAAGAATATGAAAAACAGTTCATTTCAGCTAAAAAGAACACAAAGTATCCATTTGTCGTTTTTTGGGGTAATTTTTTACAAAACTTTAAAGGGTATGGCTACAATTCAAAACGTCTAAGAAGTCGCATTAACTAATTGTTCTTACAAGAATGAAAACTACGATTTGTTAAAAATGTGGCAACAGTTCAATTCAGCATTATAAACATGTATTCATTTGTCGTTTTTGGGTAATTTTTTTACAAAACTTTAAAATGTTAGCTACAATTCAAACTTCTAAGAAGTAGCATCAATAAATTTTCCTTTCAAGATGTAAAACTCCCTTTTATTAAGAAAATAAAAACCCGTCAATTCAGCTAATAGAAAAACATGATCTCATTTTTTGTTTTTTGGGGAATATTTATTACAAAACCCTTAAAAAGGTATGCCCACATCAATATTCAAAAAAAAAACCATGTAACTAATTGCCCTCAAGAATGTAATAACTACGATTTTTAAAAATGATGGCAAAAGTTCATTAGCTTTAAAAACACATGTATTCATTTTTCGTTTTTTTGGGGAATTTTTATTCAAAACTTTTAAAATTTATGCAATTCAATATTCTAAGAAGTACGGATACTAATTGTCCTTCAAAAATGTAATAACTCGATTTCTTTAAAAGATAAACAGTTCATTTTGCTTAAAAAGAACACAGTATCTCATTTGCGTTTTTGGGAATTTTTATTTCAAAAATTTTAAAAATGGGTTTTTCAATTCATCTTTTAAAAGTACCAGTAACTAATTGTCCTTAACAAGAATTTTTTAATAACTACTTTTTTTTTTTAGGAATAAAGACCCCCAGTTTTTATTTCAAACCTTAATAGAACCACATTATCTCATTAGTCGTTTTTGGGATATATTTATTACAAAACTTTAAAGGGTATGTCATTCAAATTCTAAGAAAAACCAGTACAATTTTTCCTTTCAAGATGATAACTAAATTTTAAGGAAAAGATGCAACAGTTAATTCAGCTAATAAAACCATGTATCTCATTTGTTTTTTTGGGAAAATTTATTACAAAACTTTAATGGTTTTGGTTTAAATTTAATACTTCTAAGAAGTACCTGTTCTAATTGTCTTACAAAAATGTAAAACTACGATTTTTTAAGAATGTGAAAAAGTTCAAATTCAGCTTAAAGAACACATGTATTCTTTTGCGTTTTTGGGATAATTTAACAAAACTTTAAAGTGGTATGGCTACAATTCAATACCTAAGAAGGCATGTAATTTTTGTCCTTACAAAAAATGTAAAAACACGTTTTTCTAAGAATATCAACAGTTAATTCACTAATAGAACATGATCCATTTGTCGTTTTTGGGGTAATTAATTACAAAAATTTAAAGTTTAGGGTACAATTAATAATTTTAAGAATCGATTAATAATTTTCCTTACAAGAATGTAATAAATACATTTGTTAAAATATAAAAATTCATTCAGCTAAATAGAACACGTAAACCATTTTCGTTTTTTGGGTATATTTTTTCAAAACTTTAAAGTGGGTTTTGGGTACAAAACAAAACCTTAAGAAATTCGCATTAACTAAATTTTCCCTTACAAAAAATTTAAAAACTACGAATTTTTCTTAAGATGATGGAAAGTTTTTAATTTTAGCTAAAAACACATTATCTATTTTCGTTTTTTTGGGGTATATTTTTTTAAAAATTTTTTGTGTTTTGGTCAATTCAATACTTCAAGAAGAAAGCCTTTTTAACTAATTGTCCTTACAAGAATGTAAAAAATACGATTTGCTTAAAAATGATGAAACATTTCAAATTAGCTTAAAAGAACACATGACCATTTTTCGTTTTTGGATATATTTATTACAAAACTTTAAAAATTTTTAGGTACAATTCAATACTCTAAGAAGTTCCATTAACTAATTTTCCTTTCAAGAATGTAATAACTCATTTTCAAGAATGAGAAAACAGTTCATTTTGCTAAATAGAAACATGTACTCATTTGCGTTTTTGGGATAATTTTTTTACAAAACTTAAAAATGGTATCCCCATTTAAAACTTCTAAAAAGAACGCATTAACTAATTGTCTTACAAAATTTTTAACACGATTTGCAAAAGATGACAACATTTTAATTCACTAAAAAGGACACATGATCCATTGTCGTTTTTGGGGTATTTTTTACAAAAAATTTTAAAATGGTTAATACAATAATAATCAAGAAGTACACATGTAACTAATTGTCCTTACAAGAATGTTATAATACATTTGCTAAGAAGATGACAACAGTTCATTTCAGCTTAATAAAACATGTATCTTTTTTCGTTTTGGGATAATTTATTACAAAACTTAAAATTATGGTACAATTTTAATCTTCTAGAAAACGATGAACTAATTGTCCCTTACCAGAATGAATTTTTAAGTTTTTCTTTAAGAAATAAACAGTTCAATTCAGCTAAAAAGAACTCATGTATCTCATTTTTTCGTTTTTTGGGATACATTATTACAAAACTTTAAAAATGGTTTTGGCTCAATTAAAAAAATCTAAGAAATACCAATTAACTAATTGTCCTTACAAAAATGTTAAAAATACCATTTGCTTAAGAAAGAGCAACATTCAAATTTTAGCTTAATAGAACACCCTTATCTATTTGTCGTTTTTTATATTTTATACAAAACTTTAAAGTGGATGGCTACAATTCAAAATCAAGAAAACCATTAAAAAAATTTCCTTACAAGAATGTAAAAATACGTTTGTTAAGAAAATGGGAACATTCAATTCAGCTATATAAAAAATGTATTCATTTTCGTTTTTGGGATATATTAATTTCAAATTTTTTAAAGTTTTTTGGGTAAATTCAATACTTTAAGAAGTACGCATTTTAAAAAATTGTCCTTTCAAGAAAGTAATAACAGATTTTCTAAGAATATGAAACAGTTCAATTCAGTAAAGAACACATGTATTCATTTTTTCGTTTTTTGGGGTATTTTATTACAAAACTTTAAAGGTATGGTTTTTAATCTACTTTTAAGAATTGCTGTACTTTAATTGTCCTTTACAAGAATGTAATAACTACGATTTGGGTTAAGAATGAGCAACATTTTTAATCACTTAAAAACACAGTATTTTTTGTCGTTTTTGGGATATATTTATTCAAAACTTAAGTGGTATCCTACACTTCAATACTTCTAAGAATTACGGATTAACTAATTTTCCTTACAAAAATTAATAACAACGATTTTTAAAGAATAAAAAACAGTTCATTTTACCCAAAAAGAAACCCGTATCTCAATTTTTCGTTTTTTTGGATATATTTTATTACAAAACTTAAAGTGTTTTTGGTCAATTAATACTCTAAGAAGTCCAGTAACAATTGTCCTTACAAGAATGATAACTACATTTGCTTAGGAATGATGACAACAGTCATTTCAACTTAAAAAAAACACATGTAAACCTTTTGTCGTTTTTTGGGGGTAATTTATTTCAAAAACTTTAAATGGTATGCTACAATTTCAATTCTAAGAAGCGCATTAACTAATTGTCCCCCAAAAAGTAATAATACGATTTGCTTAAAATGATGAAAAACAGTTTTTCAGCTAAAATAAACACATGTATCTCATTTTTCGTTTTTGGGATAATTTATTACAAAATTTTTTAAAATGGTATGGCTCAATTCAATTTCAAGAAGCGCTGTAAAAATTGTCCTTACAAGAATGTAATAACTACGATTTGTTAAGAATATGGGCAACAGTTCAATTCAGCTAATAGAACACAAGTATCTCATTTTTCGTTTTTGGGGTTATTAAAAACAAATTTTAAAGTGGATGGTCAATTCAAAATTCTAAGAAATACGATTTTCTAATTGTCCCTTTCAAGAAGAAAAAACTACGATTTGCTTTAAAAATATGACAACAGTTCAATTCAGCTTAATAGAACACAAGTTCCAAATTTTTCGTTTTTTTGGGTTATTTATTCAAAAATTTAAATTTTTTATGGGACAATTCAAACTTCAAAAAGTTCCATTAACAATTGTCCTTACAAAAATGTAAAACTACGATTTGCTTAGAATGATGGGAACAGTTATTCAGCTAAATAAACACTATTCATTTGTCTTTTTGGGAATATTTATACAAAACTTAAAGGGAGCCCCACATTCAATACTTCTAAGAAAACGCTTAACTAATTGTCTTACAAAATGTAATAACACGATTTTCTTAAAAATACAACATTTCAATTCACTAAATAGGACACTTATCTCATTTTTGTTTTTGGGATAAAATTTATTACAAAATTTTTAAAATGGTATGGCTACAATTAATCTCTAAGAAGTTTCCCTGTAACAATTGTCCTTACAAGAATGTAAAAAACTACGATTTGCTTAAGATGATGGAACAGTTCAATTTTGTTAAAAAAACTGATTTATTTGTCGTTTTTGGGGTATATTAATCAAATTTTTTAAAATGTTATGGCTACAATTCAAAACTTTTAAGAAGTCGTATTTAACTAATTGTCCATACAAAAATGTAAAACTACGATTGGTTAAAAGATGCAACAGTTAATTCACTAAATAGAAACATGTATTTTCATTTGTCTTTTTTGGGGAAATTTTTTTTTCAAAACTTTAAAGTTTGTTTCAATTCAATATTCTAAGAAGAACGATTAAAAATTGTCCTTTCAAAAATGTAATAACAGATTTGTTAAGAAAATAAACATTTAATTCACTAAATAGAACCATGTTCTATTTTTCGTTTTTTTGGGATAATTTATTACAAAACTTTTTAAAAGGAATGTTTTTAATCAAAACTTTAAAAGTACGGTTATAATTGTCCTTACAAGAATGTAATAACTACGATTTTCTTTGAATGAGAAACAGTTCAATTCAGCTTAATAAAAACCTGTACCCCTTTGCGTTTTTGGGAAATTTATTACAAAACTTAAAGGGGTAAACACATTAATACTTTTAAAAAAAAGATTAACTAATTGTCACAAAAATTAAAAAATCGATTTTTTCTTAAGAATGATGACAACATTTTAATTCATAATAGGACACATGTATCCATTTTTCGTTTTGGGATATTTTTATTACAAAAATTTTTAAGGGGTTTTTTCAATCCCAAAACTTTAGAAGACCAGTAAAATAATTTTTTCCCCACAAAATGTTATAACTAATTTGCTTTGAAGATCAACAGTTATTCACTTATAAAACCCTTATCTCATTTTTCGTTTTGGGATAATTTATTTCAAAAATTTTTAAAATGGTATGGCTAAATTTAATACTCTAAAAAGTTGATTAAAAAAATTGTCCTTACAAGAATGTATAACTACGATTTTGCTTAAAAATGTGGGGGAAATTTTAATTCACTAAAGAACAGTATCTCATTTGTCGTTTTTTGGGATATATTTTACAAAACTTTTTAAAATGTTTTTGGCAAATTCAATATCTAAGAATTCGCATTAAAAAAATTGTCCTTACAAGAAGTAATAAATCGATTTGCTTAAGAATGATGGAAAAAAATTCGTTTAGAAATATCAAGTATTCATTTGTCGTTTTTGGGGTTTTTTATTAAAAACTTTAAATGGTATGGCTAAATTCAATACTTCAAGAAAACGCATTTCCAAAATTGTCCTTACAAGAATGTAAAACTACATTTGCTTAAAAATATGCAACAGTTCAATTAGCTATATAGAACACAGTATTCATTTTGTCGTTTTTTTTTTATATTTATTCAACTTTTTTTAAAAATGTTTTGGGCTTTCAATTTTTAAAAATTTAAAAGACGCATTAAAATTGTCTTTTAAAGAATGTAAAAAACAAGATTGCTTAAAAAAATGACAACAGTTCAAATTTAGCTAATAGAAACATGATCTCATTTTGTTTTTGGGATAATTAAATTCCAAAAATTTTAAAATTTTGGGTACAATTAAAAACTTCTAAGATACCATTAACTAATTGCCTTACAAAGAATGTAAAAACTACGATTTGCTTTAAAAATGATGAAAAAAGTTCATTTCAGTAAATAAACAAAGAAACTCTTTGTCGTTTTGGTATATTTAACAAACTTTAAAGGGTATGCCCACATAATACTTCTAAAGACGATTAACTAATTGTAATTACAAAATGTAATAACTCGATTTGCTTAAGAAAAATTTAACAGTTCAATTCAGCTTTATAACAATTAACTTTTTTTTTTTTGGGATATATATTACAAAACTTTAAAGTTTGGTTGTTACAATTCAATACTTTTAAGAAGTTCGGTTTTTAATTAAATTTTCCTTACAAGAATGAATAACTACGATTTGCTTAAGAATGAGGAAAAAAGTTCATTTTAGTAAAAACCATGTATTCATTTTCGTTTTTTGGGAAAAATTTTTTAAAAAACTTTAAAATGGTATGCCTACATTCAATACTTCTAAGAAAACGCATTAACAATTGCCTTACAAGAATGTAAAACTAACATTTGTTAAGAATGATGAAAACAGTTATTTTAGTAAAAAACACATTATTCATTTGTCGTTTTTTGGGGGTAATTTTTTTACAAAACTTTAAAAGTTTTATGGCCCCCTTCAATACTTTTAAAAGACGTGTACTAATTGTCCTTACAAAAAGTAAAACTACGATTTGTTAGGAATGATGACAACAGTTCATTTCAACTAATAAACCATGTACTCTTTGTCGTTTTTTGGGATAATTTATTACAAAATATAAAGGGGTTTAAGGGGTTAATCCAAATATTTTTAAAAAATTTAATTTCCCCCCCCAAAAAAAACAAAAAAAATTTTAAAAATACAACAGTTTCAAATTTTTTAGAATTAACCAGATAAGTATTTTTAAATAAAATTTATTAAAAAAATTTTTTTTTTTAGGGCAATTAAAACTTTAAAAAGTCCGGTTCAATTGATTAAAGAATGTATTTTAATCGTTTTTTTTAAAAAAAATTACAAATTTTTAAATTAATGCACATTTTTCTTTTCTTTTTTGGAAAATTAATAAAAATTTTTTTAATTTTTTCCCTAAAAAAAAAAAACCAAAAATTTTTTTAAAAATTTAAAAACTTTTTAAAAGTGAAAAGTTTTTATTAATTAGAAAAATCTATTTTGATTTTGGGAAAAAAAAAAAAACCCGGGGGTTCTACAATTCAAACCAAAACCCCTTTTAAAATTTGTTTACAAAATGAAAACACTTTTGTGGAAAAAGGGCAAAAACCCCAAAAAATGTAAACCATTTTTTTTTTTTGGGGTATTTTTACAAAACCCAAATTTTTGGACAATTTTTTTTAAGAAAAATTAATAATTTTTACAAAATTTTAACTACATTTTTTAAAATGTGAAAATATTCCAAATTTCAGGCTAAATAAACACTTGTTCTCATTTAAACTTTTTTTGGGGGATATATTTAACAAAACTTTTTAAAGGGGATGGCTACAATCAATATCTAAGAATTCGCATTAACTAATTGTCCTTTCAAAAGAATTAATAACACGATTTCTTAAGAATGAGGCAAACCTTTTTAATTTTAGCAATAGAACACAGTACTCATTTGTCGTTTTTGGGATATTTTAAAATTTCAAATTTTAAAGGTTACTACAATTCCAATATCTAAGAAGTACCATTTTAAATAATTTTCCCCACAAGAATGTAAAAACTACATTTGCTTAAAATGGAATTTTACAACAGTTATCAGCTTAATAGAACACTGTATCCCTTTGTCCCTTTTTGGGGGTATATTTATTACAAAATTTAAATTTTATGGCTACAATTCAATACTCAAAAGTTCGCATTAACTAAATTGTCCTTCCAAAAAATGAATTAACACGATTTTTCTTAAGAAAGATGGAAAAAATTTTTCAGCAAAATAGAACACATGTATCTCATTTTTCGTTTTTGGGGTATAAAATTTTTACAAAACTATAAGTGGTATGGCCCCACATTCAATACTTCAAAAAGAAAGACTAAATAAAGCTTACAAGAATGAATAACAAAGATTTGCTTAAGAATGATGAAAACAGTTCAATTTAGCTAAAAAGAACAATGTAATTTATTTTCGTTTTGGGATTATTTATTACAAAACTTTAAAATGTTTTGGTACAATTAATACTTCTAAGATCGCCTTAACTAATTGTCCTTACAAGAAAGTAATAACTACGTTTGCTAAGAATGATAAAAAAGTTTTTATTTCAGCTAAAAAAAACCATGTATTCATTTGTCTTTTTTTGGGATATATTAATTACAAAACTTTAAAGTGTTTTTGGGGTCAAATTTAATACTTTTAAGAAATACGCATTTAAATAATTGTCCTTACAAAAATGTAATAACTACGTTTGTTAAGAATGATAAAAAGTTTCATTTCAGCTAAAAAGAAAAAACATGTATCTCATTTGTCGTTTTTTATATTTTAAAAAACAAAAAATTTAAAAGTGTTTTGGTCAATTTAATACTTCTAAGAAATCGATTTTTAATTTTGTCCTTACAAGAATGTAATAAACTGTTTGCTAAGAAAGATGCAACAGTTTCAGCTAATAGAAAAATGTATCTATTTGCCCTTTTTGGGATTATTAAATTTCAAAAAATTTAAAGTGTTTTGGCTACAAATTCAATCTTCTAAGAATTTTGCATTAACTAATTGTCCTTACAAGAATGTAATAACTACGATTTTCTTAAAATGAAGAAAACAGTTTATTTCCCTAAATAGAACACATTATTCCCTTTTTTCGTTTTTGGGGGTATATTTTATTACAAAAATTTAAAGTGGTATGGCTACAAATTTAATCTTTTAAAGTTCGCATTAATAATTGTCCTTCAAGAAAGAAAAAACTAGATTTGCTTAAGAAATTAACAGTTCAATTCAGCTATATAGAACAAGTATTTTTTTGTCGTTTTTGGGGTTATTTAAAATTACAAATGTTTTAAAGGATGGCTACAATTTTAATACTTCTAAAAAACGCATTTAATAAAATTTTTTTACAAAATTAATAAAATCGATTTGCATAAGAATGATGACAACCCGTTTTCAATTCGCTTAATAGAACACATTTAAAAATTTTTTTTCGTTTTTGGGGGTAATTTTTTTTACAAAACTTTAAATTTTTATGGCAAATTCAATAGTCTAAGAATTTCGCTGTAACTAATTTCCTTCAAAAATGTAATAAATACGATTTGCTAAAATATTTCAACAGTTCATTTTTAGCTAAAAAAACACATGTATTCATTTGTCGTTTTGGGATAATTTATTAAAAAAATTTAAAATGGTATGCCACCTTCAATACTTCTAAAAAGAAAAGCATCTAACAAAATTGTCTTACAAGAATGTAATAACTCGATTTCTTAAGAAGATACAACATTTTTAATTTGCTAAATAGGACACATGTATCTCATTTGTTGTTTTTGGGTTTTTTTATTAAAACTTTTAAAAAGTTAATCAATCCCAAAACTCTAAGAAGACCATTAAATAAGGTCCTTAAAGAATGTTTAAAAAATACTTTTTCTAAAATGATGACAACATTCATTTTAGCTTAATAGAAAATGTATCTCATTTGCGTTTTTGGGATATATTTATTACAAAACTTTAAAGTGGTATGTTTCAATTCAATACTTTTAAGAAGTTCGCATGTAACTAAATTTTCTTTTAAAAAAAGTAATAACTACGATTTGCTTAAGAATGAGGCAACAGTTAAATTCGTATATAGAACACAAGTATCTCATTTGTGGGTTTTTTTGAATTTAATTACAAAACTTTAAAAATGCTAAGGCAAAAATTTAATACTTTTAAGAAAATACGGATCTAACTAATTGTCCTTACAAAAAATGTAAAACAAAATTTGCTTTAAAAATGATGACAAATTCAATTCAGCTAAATAGGACACGTATCCTTTGTCGTTTTTGGGATATTTTTATTACAAAAATTTTAAAATTATTACTACAAAAACAATACTTCTAAGAAGAACCATGTAACTAATGTCCTACCAAATGTAATAACAACGTTTTTTTAAGAAAATGACAACATTCAATTCGGAAAAAAACTCATGTATTTTAATTGCGTTTTTTGGGGTAATTTATTACAAAAATTTAAAAAGGTTTTGGCACAATTCAATACTTCAAAAGACATTAAAATAATTGTTTCCCACAAGAAAGTAATAACTATTATTTTAAGAATGATGACAAAGTTCAATTCAGCTAAAGAACACATGTTTCATTGGTTTTTTGGGGGAAATTTTTTTTTACAAAACTTTAAAGTGGTATTACAATTCAATACTTCTAAGAAGAAACTGTCTAATTTTCCCTTACCCCGAATGTAATAACAAAGATTGTAAAAAAATATGACAAAAAGTTCAAATTTAGCTTAATAGAAACATTTAATCATTTGCGTTTTTGGGGGATATTTATTCAAAAAATTTAAAGTGTTTTGGACAATTAAAAACTCTAAAAAGTCCATGAATAATTGCCTTTCAAGAATTTATAACTACGTTTTTCTAAGAATGTGAAAAAATTATTCACTTAAAAGAACCCGTATCCATTTGTCGTTTTGGGATATATTTTTTACAAAATTTAAAGTTTATGGCTAAATTCAATTCTAAGAGTTCGCATTAATAATTGTTCTTACAAGAAAGAATAACAACGATTTTTTTAAGAATATAAAAGTTCAATTCAGTAATAGAAAAAACATGTATCTCATTTTTTTTTGGGATATATTAATTACAAAACTTTAAAGTGGTATGGTTTTTAATTCATACGTCTAAGAAGTCGCAAGTACTAAAAGTCCTTTCAAGAAAGTAATAACTACGATTTGTTAGGGTGAGCAAAGTTCATTCAATTAAAAAAACACTGTATCTCTTGTCGTTTTTTTTGGGATAATTTATAAAAAAAATTTTTTGTGGTATGCCCACACTTTATACTTCTAAAAGCGCATTAACTAAATTTTCCCTTTCAAGAATGTAATAAATACGTTTTTCTAAGAATGATGCAACAGTTCAATTCAGCTAATAGAACATTATCCATTTTTCGTTTTTGGGATAATTAAAATTACAAAACTTTAAATGTTTTGGCACAATTTATACTCAAGAAGTCGCAAATTTCTAATGTCCTTCAAGAATGTAATAAAACGTTTGCTTAAGAATGATGAAAAAATTCAAATTCAGCTAAAAGGACACTGATCTTATTTTTTGTTTTTTGGGATTATTTATTACAAAAAAAAGGGTTGCTACAATTCAAAACTTCAAAAGAACGCATTAATAATTGTCCCTTTCCCAAAGTAAAAAAACGATTTGCTAAAAATAAAGACAACATTTTATTCACTAAATAGAACCCCGATCCCATTTGGTTTTTGGGGGTATTTTATTACAAAATTTAAAATGTTACTACAAAAAAATACATCTAAAAGAACATGTAAAAAATTTTTCCTTACAAGAATGTTATAACTACATTTGCTTAAATGTGAAAACAGTTAAAAATTTAGCTTAATAGAACACTGTTCTCATTGTCGTTTGGATAATTTTTTTTACAAAACTTTAAAAAAGGTTGTACTAAAATAATTTTAAAAAACGCATGTAACTAATTTTTTTTAAAAAATGTAATAACCCATTGGGTTAAGAATATGAACATTCAATTCAGCTTAAAAAGAACCTGTATCTTATTTGTTTTTTTTGGATTTAAAATTTTTACAAAACTTTAAAGGGAAATTTTACAATTAATACTTTTAAGAAATTCAGTAACTAATTTCCTTACAAGAATGTTAAAAAACTACATTTGTTAAGAAGATAAAAAAGTTCATTTCAGCTAAAAAGAAACACATGTTCTTTTTGCGTTTTTTTGGGATATTTTTTTATTTTACAAAACTTTAAAATGGTAGGCTACAATTCAATACGTTAAGAAGTTCGCAAGAATAATTGTCCTTTCAAGAATGTAATAAAAACGTTTGCTTAAGAATAAGCAACATTCAATTCACTAAATGAAACCATGTTACAATTGTCGTTTTTTGGGGTAATTTTTTTACAAAACTTTAAAGTGTTATGGCTACAATTCAATACTTTTAAAAAAGACCATCTAACTAATTGCCTTACAAGAATGTAATAACTACGATTTGCTTTAAAATAAGAAACAGTTCATTTCAGCTTAAAAAAACACAGTATTCATTTGTCGTTTTTTGGGATATATTTATTACAAAACTTTAAAAATGGTAGGCTACAATTAATACTCTAAGAAGTTCGCAATAACTAAAGTCCCTTTCAAGATGTAATAACACGATTTGCTTAAGAAAGATGGGAACAGTTCAATTCACTATATAGAACATGTATCCATTTGTCGTTTTTGGGATATTTTAATTACAAAATTTTTAAAAATTTTTTGGTTACAATTCAATACTTCAAGAAGTACGCATTTAACTAATTTCCTTAAAAGAATGTAAAACTACGATTTGCTTAAGAATAAAAACATTCATTTCACTTATAGAACACATGATCTCATTTGTCGTTTTTTTGGGGTATATTATTACAAAAAATTTTAAATGGTATGGCACAATTTAATACTTTAAGAAAAAACCATTAACTAATTGTCCCTACCAAATTAAAAACAAAGATTTGCTTTAAAAATAAGACAACATTCAATTTAGTAATAGGACCCATGTATTTTAATTGTCGTTTTTTGGGGGAATTTATTTCAAAATTTAAAATGTTAAACACAATTCAAACTTTTAAGAATGGATTAACTAATTGTTCTTACAAGAAGAAAAAATAAATTTGCTTAAGAAAGATGCAAAAGTTAATTTACTAAAAGAACACGATTCATTGGGCGTTTTTGGGATATATTTATTACAAAAATTAAAGTGGTTTTGAAACAATTCCCAAACTTTAAGAAGAAAGTTTAACAATTGCCCCACCAGAATGTAATAACACGATTGCTAAGAAAAAATACAACATTCAATTAGCTTAATAAAAACATGTAATCTTTTGTGTTTTGGGGGGATATTTATTACAAAACTTTAAGTTTATCTCAATTTAAAAAACTCTAAAAGTACCATGTAACTAATTGTCCTTACAAAAATTTAAAACAAAATTTGCTTAAGAAAATTTAAAACAGTTCATTTGCTTAAATAGAACCAAGTATCTCATTTTTCGTTTTTTGGGATATATTTTTTTACAAAATTTTTAAAATGTATGGTTTTTAAAAATACTTTAAGAAATACAAGTAATAATTTTTCCTTACAAGAATGTAATAAACGATTTGCTTAGGGAAAGATGACAACAGTTCATTTTTAAACTTTAAAAGAACCATGTATCCATTTTTCGTTTTTGGGGTATATTTTTTTTACAAAACTTTAAAATGGGATGCCTACACTTAATATTTTAAAAAACCAGTAACAATTTTTTTAAAAGAATGTAAAACTCGTTTTTTTAAAATGTGGCAACAGTTCAATTTAGTATATAGAAAAATGTATCTATTGTCGTTTTTTGGGATATTTAATTACAAAACTTTAAAGTGTTTTGGTACAATTCAATACTTCTAAAAATCGCATTAACTAATTGTCCTTACAAGAATGTAATAAAAAGATTTGTTAAGAATGATAAAACAATTTTAATTCAGCTAAATAGGAAAACATGTTCTCATTTTTTTTTTGGGAATATTTTTTACAAAAAATAAAGGGTTTTTTACAATTCAATACCTAAAAAGCCATGTAACTAATTTCCTTACCCGAAAAATAATAACAACGATTGCTAAAAAAAAATGCAACAATCAAAATTTAGAAATAGAACCATGTATCCATTTTGCGTTTTTGGATAAAATTTATTAAAAATTTTTTGTGTTAGGCTAAAAAAATACTTAAGAAGTACCATTTAAAATTGTCCTTAAAAAAAGTATAACTACATTTGCTTAAGAAAAAAGGAAAACATTAATTTTTGCTTAAAAAGAACAATGTTCCAATTTTTCGTTTTTTTATATATTTATTACAAAACTTTAAATGGTTTTTTGCACATAAAAACTCTAAAAGAACGCTTTAAATAATTGTTTTACAAAAAAGTAATACTCATTTGCTTAAGAATGATGAACAGTTCAAATTTAGCTTATAAAAAATTTTTTTTATTTGTCGTTTTTGGGATATATTATTACAAAAATTTTAAAATGGAAAGTTTTCAATTTAATACTTCTAAGAAGTTCGCATTTAATAAATTTCCTTACAAGAATGTAATAACTACGATTTGTTAAGAATGAAAAAACAGTTTATTTCAGCTAAATAAACAAGTATCCATTTTCGTTTTTGGGGTTATTTATTACAAAACTTTAAAGTTTGGATGGTACAATTAAAAAGTCAAGAAGTTTCGCAAGTAACTAATTGTCCCTTTCAAGAAGTAATACAAAGATTTTTCTTAAAATAATGCAACAGTCAATTCAGCTAAATAAACCATGATATCATTGTCGTTTTTTGGGGTAATTTTTACAAAAATTTTTAAAATGGGGGTGGCTACAATTCAATACTCTAAGAAGTTCGCAAAACTAAAAATCCTTTTCAAAATTAATAACCGATTTTAAGAATGATAACAGTTCATTCAGCTATATAGAAAAAATGTATTCATTTGTCGTTTTTGGGATTTTTAAATTTCAAAAAAAATTTAAAGGTTTTTTCATTTAATACTTCAAAAGAAAGCATTAACTAATTTCCCCCAAAAAATGTAATAACTACGATTTTTTAAGAATGATGAAAAATTCATTTCAGCTAATAGAAACAATGTACTCATTTTTCGTTTTTTTGGGTATATTATTTTCAAACTTAAAGTTAGGTCAAATTTAAAACCTAAGAAGTTTCCTGTACTAATTGTTTTAAAAAGAATTAATAAAAGATTTTTAAAATATGAAACAGTTTTTTTTTACTTTTTTTTTTAAACCATGTTTCATTTTTTGTTTTTTTTGGGATATATTTTTTAATTAAAAATTTAAAATTAAAAAAATTCAATATTCTAAAAGTACCATAAATTTTTAATTTTGTTTTTTCAAAATTAAAAATAATTTTTAAAAATATGAAAAAATTTATTTATTTTAAAAAGAAAATTTTATTCCCATTTTTCGTTTTTTTTTTTTATATTTTTAATTTACAAAATTTTTTTTTAAAGTGGTATGCCACACTTCAAAAACTTCTAAAAGAACCGGGCATGTAACCTTAAAATTGTTTACAAGTATGTTAAAAACTTGATTTGTTAAGAATGTGAAAAAAATTTTAGTTCAATTTTTTAGGTTTTTAAAATTTTTTAAAAAATTTTTTTTAAACACTTAAAAACCCTTTTTTTTTTAAAAAAAATTTTTGTTTTTAAAAAATGGAATCGGAAAAATTTTTTTTTCCCATTAATTTAAAAACTTAAAGGGTTGTTTTTCAATTCAATACTCTAAGAAATTCGCATTAATAATTGTCCTTACCAGAAAAGGAATAACAAGTTTGCTAAGAAAAACAAAAGTTTTAAATTTAGCTATATAGAAAAATTATTTTCATTTTTCGTTTTTGGGGTATATTTAAATTCAAAACTTTAAAGTGTTTTGGCTACAATTTAATACGTCTAAGAAGTTCGCATGTAACTAATTGTCCTTTTACAAGAAATGTAATAACAACGATTTGCTTAAGAATGATGGCAAAAAGTTCAATTCGCAAATAGAAAACATGTACCCTTTGCGTTTTTTTGGGGTATATTATTACAAAATTTTGGGTTTTTTGGTAAAATTAATACTTTTAAGAATACGCATCAAAGTCCTTACAAAAATGTTTTAAAACTACGATTTGCTTAAGAAAGATTAAACAGTTTATTTCAACTTAATAAAAACAGTACTCATTGTCGTTTTTGGATTTAATTTCAAAATTTAAAAATGGGAAGCCCACATTTAATCTTTAAAAGCGATTAACTAATTGTTTACAAAAATGAATAACTCGTTTGCTTAAGAAAATGGCAACAGTTTAATTCAGCTTAAAAAGAAACATGTATCTAATTTGTCGTTTTTTTTTTTTTTTTTTTTTTTGGATAATTAATTACAAAACTTTTTAAATTTTATTTTTACAATTTATCCAAA
>JARBHB010000119.1:0-23473 GCA_029891345.1 Dryococelus australis
CCCCCAGCCCGTTTTCCTCCCCCTCATTTTTTTGGGGGGGCCCCCCCAAATTTTTTGGGGGTTTTTTTGGGGGGTTTTGTTTTTTTTTTTTAGAAAAAACCGTTGGCCGGGGGGTGCCGCGTGTTTTCCCCCGGGGGGGGCCTTTGGGCCCCTTTCCCCTCCCCCCCCTCCCGGCCCCCCTGGGGGCCCCCCCCCCTGCCCAAATGGGGGCGGGGACCCCCCCCCTGGGCCCCAAAAACCTCAGCCCAACCCCCCCCGGCAAATCTTCCCTGCCCTTGGACATTCCCCCCCCTTCCCCCCCCCCTCCCCCAAAAAAATTTTAAAACTCCTTTCCCCCCTCCCCCCCCCGCCCCCTGATTTTCCCTCCCTTCCCTTCCTTTGGTTTGAAAAAGGGAGGGGGGGGGGGGGGGGGGGCGTGAAAAAGGGGGTTTGTTCCCCCCCCCCGGGTTTTTGAAATAAAGTAAAAGTTTTTTGGAAAATTTTAGTCCCCCCCCAAAAAATATTTTTTTTTTGAATTCCCCGCCCCCCCCGCGGTTTTCCCCCTTCCTTAATTTCGCCCCCCCCTTTCCCCTTTCAAAAACTTTTAACTTTCCCCCCTTTAAAAATTTAAAAAAATTTTGTTTTGGGTTTTTGGGGGGGGGGGGGGGGGAAAAATTTTGGGGGGGGGGGGGGGGGGTTTTTTTTTTTGTTTTTTTAAAGTAAATTTTGGAAAATTTTTTTAAAAATTAAAATGAAATTTAAAAACCCCCCCCTTTTCCCCCCTTTTTTTTTCCCTTGGGGAAACCTCCTTCCCCCTTTTATTCCCCCTTTTCCCCCGGGCCCCTATCCAACCCCTCGGGCGGGGGGGGGGGTGGGGCCCCCCCCCTATGCCCTCTCCCACCCCGGGGTTCCCTTTCCCCTCCCCCGGGGGCCCAGGGCGGTTTCCCCCCCGGGGGCCCTTTTTCCCGGCAAAGGTTTTTTGAAAAAGTTTTTCCCCTTTTTACTCCTCTTCCCCCCCCGGGCCCCCTATCACGCCTTTTTCGGGGGGGTTTTTCCCCCACCCCTTGGGGGGGGTTCCCTCCCCCCAACCCCCACTCCCTCCTCAATCCCCCGGACCCCCTTCACCTTTCCGCCCCCCTCGACCCCACCTTTTTCCCTCCGCTTTCCCCCCCCTTCCCCCCTTTAATCCCCTTCCCCCCTTTTTTTCCCCCGGGGGCCCCATTCCTTTTTTCCCCCCCCCCCACCGGGCCCCCCCTTTTTTTCCCCCACCTTTTTCCCCCTTTTTTTTCCCCAAATTTCCCCCTTTGGCCCCCGCCAAAACCCCCCCCCCTTCCCCCTTTTGCCCGGGGGGGGGGGGGGGGGAGGGAAAAGGTTTTCCCCCATTTTGCCCCTGGGGTCCCATTCCGTCCCCCCGCGCCTGCCCCCCTTTTTCCCCCCTCGTCCCCGTCCACCTAAACCGGGGTTTTCCCCTTCCCCCCCCCGGGGCCCAAAGGCCCCCTTTCCCCCTTTTTTTTCCCCTCCCTCCCCTTTTCCCCCTCGGCCAAAATTTTTTCCCCCCCCGCTCCCGGGGCCCCCCTCCCCCCCCTTTTTTTCGGGGTTGGGCCCCCGCTTTTGGGGGGGCCCCCGCCGCCGATGGCCCCCCCCTTTTTCCCCCTCCCCGGCCCTTTTGAATCTCCCCCCCCCGCTCCCCCTTTTCCCCAAACCTTCGTCCCCCTTTCCGGATCCCCCCCCCCCCTCCCTTCCCCCTCCCCGCAAAACCCCCCCCCCCCCCCTTTTTGGAGACCCCCCCACCTCCAGGGCCCCTCCCCTGCCTCCCTTTTCCCTCCCCCTTTGCCCGGGGCCCCCCCTTTCTCCCCTTTTCCCCCCCCTGGGACCTCCCCGGGACCCAAATTGCCCCCCTCCCCGGGGGGACCCCCCCCTGGGTTTGGTCCCCCCGGGGGGGGGGTGGGGGGGCCCCTTCCCCCCCCCGCATTTCCCCGGGGCCCCCCGGTTTGCTCCCCCCCCCCGGTTCCCCGGCCCCCAAAAAACCCCCGCAAAAGCCCCTTCCCCCCCTTTTTCAAAACCCCCTACAAAGCCCCCCCCGGGGGGGTTTTTTTGCGGGGGGGGCCCAGGGGGGGGGGGGGGGGGGGGGGGGCCCCCCCCTAAGGCTTGGTTTTTGGAGGGGGGCGGGCTTTTGTTTTTAAGGGGATTTTGGCCCCCCAATTTTTGGTTTAAAAAACCCCCCCCGATTTGCCCGGGGGAGGGGTCCTTGGGGCCCCCCCCCCCGGTTTTCAGGCCCCAAAAAACCCCCCATTGGGCTTCCCCCCCGGGGCCTCCCCCCCCGGCTTCCAAAAAAACCGCCCTCACCCCCCTTTTTTTTGTTCCCCGCCTTTCCCCCAAAACCGCCTCCCCCCCCCCCCTTTTCCGCCCCAAATTCTTAAACCCGGGGGGTTCCCCCCCTTCCGGGGGGCCTGGGGGGCTTCCCCCCCCCCCCCCCCCAAACCCCCGCCGGCCCCCCTCCCGGGGGGGGGCCAAAAACCCCCCACCCCTTCCCCCCCCTTTTGCCCTCCTCGCCCCCTTTTTTCTCCCCCCCCGGGGCCTCCTGCCCCCTTGCCGAGGGCCTCCCCCCCCTCCCCCTTTTTCCGTTTTTCCCGATGCCCCCGGGACCCCCCTAAACCGGGCCCCTTTTTTTTTCCCCCCCCCCCCAATTTTATCTCCCCCCCCCTCCCCCCTTCCCTTCCTTCAAATTTTTTTTTTTTTTTGTTTCCCCCCCCCCACCCCCCCCAAGGCCCCCCCCTCCCCCCTTTTTCCGCTCCCCAAAAAAAAACCCCCCGGAAACCCCCCCCCCGTTTTCCGGGGTTTTCCCGTCCTTTTTCCCCCAAACCCCCCCCTCGTTTCCCCCGCCCCGTTCCCCCCCCCCCCGAAACGCAACCCCCCCCCCTCCTCCCGCCCCTCCCCCCGGGTTTTTTTCCCCCCGCCCCCTTTGCCCCCCCGTTTACGCTCCCCCGCCCCTTCCCCCCCTTTCCGCCCCCCCCCCCTGGGCCCTTCCCCACCACCAAACTTCGCCCCCACTTTTTCCTTTTTTTCCCCCCGGTTTTTTCCCCCCCCTTTTTCCCCCCTTTCCCCCCTTCCCCCCCCCGGGGGGCCTTTGGGGCCCCCCCCCCAAAACCCCCCCCCCCCGGGGGGGGGGGGGGCCCGCCAATTATTTCCACCGTTCCTTTTCCCCCCCCCTCCCCAAAAACCCCCCGGGCCGCCCCTTTTGTTAAAACCCCCCCCAGTTTTTTTTGTTATGGCCCCCCCTTAAAACCACCCCTCCCGTTTTTCCCCCCCCCCGGGTCCCCCCAAAAAAAAAAAACCCCCCCCTTTTCCCGGGGGGGGGGGCCCCGGGGGGGTGGGGGGGGGGCTTTCCACCCCGATTCTTTAAAATTTTCCCACCCCCCCAAGCCTCCCCCTTCCCCCTTAACCCCGGGACCCCTTGCCACCCCAAAACCCAAAAAAACCCCTCCCCCCTTTACCATCGAAAACACTTGGCGCCTTGTTTTTTATTTATTTCCCCCCTTTTTTGGGGGGCGGGGAAACCCCCCCGGAGTGGGGACCCTTTCCCCCCTTTTCCCCACCTCTCCCTTCCCCCCCCGACCATAGTAAAAAATTTTTTAAAAAAACCTTTCAAAGGGGATGGTTTTTCGGGGAAAATTTTTTTAAAAAAATTTTTTTAAAAATGTTTGAAAAATTTAGGTTTGGGGCCCCAATAAAAGGGGCCCCCCCTCCCCCTCCCCCAAAAATTTTTTTGGGGGGGGGGGGAGGGTTTTTTTCCCCTTTTAAAAAAAAAAAAAAAAAAAAAAAAAAACAATTTTTTAGGGGGGAAAAATTTAAATCCCCTTTAAAATTTTTTTTTTTCCCCTCTCCCCCCCGGGCCCCTTTTCCCCCCCAATAAATTTTTATTTAAAATTAACCAAACCGGGGGAAAAAACCCCCCCCCACATTCTTTAAAAAATTAAAAAATTTTCCTGGGAAAACATTGAAAAAATCCCCCAAAATGCATCCTTTTTTACCAAAGGAAAAAGGGGACCTCCCCCAAAAAAGCATTCCCCCAAAATTTTTTGGGGGGGCGGGGTCCGGGGGGGGAAAAGGGGGGGAAAGGGGGGTCCCCGGGGGAAGAACCCCTTTTTCGAGCCCTCCCCAATTTTCCCCCCCCGGGTTTTTCCCCCCTAAAAAGGTTTTGAGACGGTTTTAAAAACGTTTTTACATTCGATTAACCTTAAAAAAAATAAGTTTTAAAACGTTTTTAAAAAAAAAAAGACAAAAAAAAAAAACCCGGGGAGGCCCCCCAAACACCAAAAAGGGGTTTCCCCTTTAAACACCCGAAACCCCGAAAAAACCCAATTTTGTTCGAAAGGGGAAAAATTTTTTAATAAAAGAATTTTTCCTACAAAATCTTGGGGAAAATAAAGTTTTAATTTTGAAGGGGGTTTCAACCCCCAATTTTTTAATTTAAAAAATTGAAAAAAATACATAAAACAACATAAATTAAAATTTTTTTTTTTCCTTCCCCCTTTCCCCCCCCCCCCCCCCCCCTTTTTAACCTTTTTAAAAATTTTAAAACATAAAGCCCCTTTCCGCCAAAAAAAAATTCACTTTATCAAAAAAAAATTCTTAAAAAAGTTTTCTATTTGCTTCCATTCCCCAAAAACCCTTGAAAAAATTTCACAACATTTTTACAAACTGCAATGCATAAAGTTTTTTTAAAAACCGGGGAAAAAACGCGAAAAGCAGCCCCCCCTACCAAAAAAAAATTTCGCCCCCCGAGTTACCCCACCCCTTTTTGGGGTAATCGCAGAGGTTCAGCCCCAAAACCAAAATGCAAATGGAAGCGCCTCACCTGGGGGAAAAACCCCCCGCTTTATCAGGGTGCCCCTACGCCAGGTTTAAAAAAGGTTTGGGGCCCATGTGGTTTTTCCCCAACTTCATATGTTGCTACGAGAAAGCTTTTTTCAAAAAAAACTGTTTTTTGATACATAAGCCCGCCCATAAAACTTTAAAACCATGACCATAAAAAACCCTACAGCCGGGGCATACGCCCCCCCAAAAGGCCCCCATAAAATCAAAAAAAAAAAAAAAAAACCCCAAAGCATTTTCTAAACATGTTCTCAAACCAAAATAGAAAAAAATTATTTTTATTTTCCCAGACCACCGAAAAAATTTTTCCGCCGGCCCCAAACTCTTATAGTTAAATATTTTTTTTCCGCCCCTGGTGGGGAGACGGGGGAATCCCCTTCGATTTCGCACACAGCGTTATTTTTTTAAAGAAAAAAAAAAAATAAAAAAATTCGATGTTTTATGCTTTTCCTTCAGTGTTAGCTTTTCCACCTCACACCTAAAATTGAACTGGCCCCCCAAAAAACCTCTTTTCAGTGCCTAAGATTTTTTTCCCCCTCCTAAAAACACCTCCATACAACTAAGTTTTTTTTACCCCCCCATTTAGTCAGCAGTCGCAGAAAAGAGAGGCGCCCCGGGGGCTTTTGGGGCCCAAAATTAAACAAACCTCGCAAAATTGATACCTCTCAGATTGGAAAATTTGAAAAAAAAATGTTAAATACCCCCCCAAAACATACTTTTCCTAATGGAATATGGCGAAAAGCAGTGTCTCGACAGCTAAATCCCCCATAGAAATCGCCCCCCCCGGCACATAAAAAGCACACCCAAAACTTTACCTGGCCTTTTCACTTCACATCTTTTCCCCCCTATACAGATTTTTAATCATATTTTTAGGGTCCCACCCCTGGTTTTTCCCCTTCAAAAACGCATAGATTTTGGGTCGTGAAAATTTTTTGCTTTTTTTTGAAGCCAATCGTCTATTCTGAGAATATTTGTGTTATTAATCGCTTGTGTTTTTCCCCCCCTTTCAGTGTTGTTTCCGCCGGGGTTGTCGTAACGTGCTGCCCCCCTGTGTGTTTCTTTTTGAAAAAATGTTTTTTTGTGTTTATTTTTTCGATTTTTGTCCTGGATTTTGTTTATTTTTTTGTTTAATTTGTGTGTGCCTGGCCCGGGGGACAAACCCCTAGGGGAGGGGGGAGGGGGGGGGGCGGCCTGCGATGGGGCCCCCCCCCACGAGAAGGGGGAAAATGGGCCCTAGCTGCCCCCCGGGTTTTTTTGGACCTGAGTTGCCTAGGGCGAACCCCCCGGCCCCCAAAAACTCCTATTTTTCCCACCGATTTTTCCTTTTTTCTCCCCACACGAACCTACACTCGCCCTTCCTTCTCTCGTTGCACCATCTGCCCGCATCCACCCCCTCGAAAAAGTAAATTTCTCCCCTACCTTCATCTCCCCAAAACCCTCATTACCGACTCTGACCCCCCGGCCCCCCAACACGGGGCCCCGGCTTCGGACCTCGTCGCGGCCGTTTTTTTCCCCCGGCCCCTCCCCCGTTCATCACGCCACAAACCCTACGGGGTCCCCCCTTTTTCAAGACTTCTCTGTGGCGAGCAGCAGGGGGCGTTCGCCGCCAATTACAAATCCCCTCTAAAACCCATTTCAGAAAACCTGGTTCATTCATTAACCCCACCACCCTTCTCTAGGGCCCCTCCTTCTTTGTCGCCTCCAGCTTCGATTTCGGGCCCCCCCGTCCCACATTTCCTTTCTTTTCCCCCATCGTTAACTCAAAAGATTTTTTCCCCAAACCCTACTCGCCCCCCCCATGGCCCCCAGGTTTACACATGCCCGCGGGCATCGCCCAAAAATGGAAGCCAGCCTTGGCATTCACCCCGGGGGGTTGGGGCCCAACGCTGTCGGGAAATTCGCCGCCGCCTTCTCCAGCCTCTGCCACCTATCCTCCTGCTGTGCCCCGTTTGGTCTTTTTGAATCAATCGCCTTCTTTCTCCATCCCCGTCTCCGGATCACCGTGCCCCCCGCCCAAACTTTTTGAGTCACCACCCCCCTGGTCGGCCCCCCTAAAATCACTTTCCCCCCCCGCCGCTGGATCTCCCGGATGTCACTGTTCCCCTTCCGTTCTTCCTCCTTTCCCCCCCCCCTGGGTCTTTTCCCTTCGCTAACGGTTCTGTCTTCCAAACCCCCCCCATTTTCCCCGCTTCTCACATATTACTTTCTGTAAAACTACTTCGATTTCCTCGTCCCCGGCCCCCCCCTGTCCCCCCCTTTGTTTTTAATCCCGGGTCTCCAGCCAACAACCTTGCCCCTCCCCTACTTTTGTGTCCAAAAACCACCTCCTTCGCCCCGTGTTACCCCCCCCAAGGGCCCCTCCACCACCCCCCCATTTCGCTTTTGGCGGCCCCGCGGTGGTTTTCTCCTTGCCTATTTTTTTTTTTTCCCCTTCCTTTTTTTTATCCTCCCCCCGTCCCCCCCCCCCGCCATCCCCCTTTCGTTTTCCTTTTGCTTCCTCTACTCCCCTCCCTTTTGCCCACGAACTCTTTTTTCCCCCCTTTTCCCACCCCCCCCCCTTTGTCCCCTTTTTGCTTTCCCCCCTTCCTCCACCGGCGTGGGGGAGCCATCTGGCGTGTTGTTGCCGGGGCCTTCAAACCCTGGAAACGACCGCTCACCCAAAAACGTCGCCTTCACCGCTCCACCCCCGCCATCCACCTGCTCCGTCTGAAAACCACGGGGTCCCCCCCGGGGGTCCCGTGGATCCTGATGGGTTCACGGTGCCCCCTCTCCCCCGGGCCCCCCCCGAAACCCGGGGCCCTGCCCAAAACCTTTCCCCCCCCCCCTCCGCCAGCGTGTCCCCCCCCCTAACCGGTTTTGCCCCCCTTTTTTACCCCCGATGGGTGCCCAAATTGCTGACCCCCCCCACCTGCCTTTTCTGCCTCCCCCCCTCCTCCCCTCTTTTTTAAAAAAATTTTCCCCAAACGTTTCCCCAAAAAATCCCGTTCCTCAACACCCCCGTATCTTTCCCATTCTCCCCCTTTCCCCAACCCTTTTTTAAAACCCCTACCACCTCCCTGGCCCCCCCCGCGTCCCCCCCCACCCTTTTTTCGTCTTAAACCCCTTTTGCCACCCCCCCTTCAAATGTAAGCCCCCCTCGCATGCCGGGCCTAATTTTTCCTGCCTATCTCCCCCCTCCCCCAACCTTTCCCAGCAGCCCCAATCCCCCAACAGCGCCCCCCAACCCCTTCCCCCCACTGGGCACTTTTTCCGTAAAAAGACCGCACCTCCTTCTACACCCGGATTAATTTCCCACGGACACTCCCCCTTCCTTTTCCCCAAAACCTCAGCGACCTCGGCTAAAACCCCCCCTTCATTCCCCCTCCGTCCCCCCACGAAAAGCGGTCGACCGCATTGGGGCTTAAAAAAACGGCTCCCCCCCTCTCCACTTCCATAGTACTCCCTTAAACCATAACTCCCCTTTCCATAAAATTTTTCCCCTTAGGCCCCCATTACCCAAGCTCCGCGTTTTCCCCCCCCCTCCCCCGGACCCAGCCCCTTTTTTTTCCCCTCTCCACCTTTTACCCTGGGGGGGGGCACAAACCATTTTTTACCCCTTTCCCTAAACCTTGGCGTGGGTCGTTTTTTTTTTGAGAAAAAACCGTGGCTTTTGGGGGGGGTGCCCCCAGTTTACCCCCTTTTGGCCAGGGGCTGGGGGGCCCTTTTATCGCTCGCTTCCACCGGAATGTTTCCCCCTGCTTTTCCCCAAGTGCGGGGGGAACCCCCCCCCTGGGCCAGGAAATGCAACCCAAAAGACCCAGGACCCCAAAAATGCGTTTTAACCGCGAGGGTGGAGATATTTCCCCACTTTCCCCCCCCCCAACTTTTTAAGGGGTTTTTTGGAAATTCCCCCCGGGGGTTTTTGTTTTTCATTTCCTTTTCTGGGGCCCCTCTGCCATCCTGCCCCTCCCGATGTCCTTTTCCCATCGCCGTTTTCCCCCGCGCTCCGCATAACGCCTGGCCGTCCCCTCGCTTCGCCCGCTTCTGCACCTACGGCCCCCCCCCCATCTCGGCCCCCTTTTTCCTTTGGCACATCCCCCAGTCCCCCCACCCCTATTTTCCCCCCCCCTTCTTAACCCCACCCCCGTGTCCCCCTCCCCCTCCCCCGATTGCGCCTCCCCCCCTTCCCTTTTCAAGAACTATATTTTTTCCTACGCCCTACCTCCCGTTCATCCGAAAACCCTCTCGTGGCCTTTTCCCCCCGGAGCCCGCACCACCCCCCGAACGATTCGCGTCCCCTTTGCAAAGCATTCCGTCCTTTTTTTAATTTTTTCCCCCCCTTTCCCCTTAAAGCCCTCATTTGGAATACCTTTTCCTCCCCCCTTCCTAAGTTTCCCCACGACCTGCGTCCCTTCTTTTCCTCCATTCCCCAGTATGTTTTTTCCTCTCGGAAAAAAACCCGGCTTGCCCCCCCTGATCCCTCCCCTTTTTCTGGTTACGCTATCCACCCCCTCCCCACCCCCGGACGGTCGGGGGGGGGGGTGCGCTCTCCTCTTCGCTCGCCCTCCCCACCACCCCCGTTTTTCCCCTTTCTCTCCCCCCGCGGCTTTAGGCGGTCGCCGTCGGGTCCCCCGTTCATCCCTAAAAGCCCCTTTTCCCCTTTTTTTTTATCTACCTTCCCCCACAGTTCCCCCCCTTTTCCCCCTGACATTTAAGCCCCCCGGCCGCCTCGAGAACGTCGTGGTGGGGGGGGGGGGACTTTAATTTGCCACCCACCCCTACGGGGCTGTCCCCGCCCCAACCCGGGGGGGGACCCCTCCCCCACCTCCTCCCGGCAAAACCCCACCCACCGCTTTCCCCCCCCCCGTCGAAAACCCTACCCTTTTTCCCTTCCCAGCTCCGCCGTCGTTCCATGTAATCGACTTCGCTCTTTCCTCTCGCCTCCCTATTTTTCCCGACCTTTCTACCGTCCCCTTTTTTGGTTTTTTCCCTTCCCTCACCTTTTCCGTTCTTTTCAACCTTCCACTTTTCCCCCCCGCCAACCCCCCCCCCTCCCTCGCTTCGATTTCCGGGAGGGTGGCTGGCGGGGTTACGCCAGCACCCTGTCCCGCCACCCTCGACCTGTCCGCTCCTCCGTCCCCCCCCTGCCATAGACCTCGTTGCCCCCTTCCTCGCTACCCGTTTTTCCCTCCCCATCCGCGGCTTCGGCCCCAATTTTTTTTTCCCCCCGCTCCCCCCCGCCCGTTCTCCTTCTTTTTTTTCCCCCCCCATCCGTTTTCCCTCCCGCTCCCCAACTATTTCCGGGCCGCTGGCAGGCCCGCGGGCCCCCCCCCTGGTATCGGTGGGTGTTTACCCCGGCTGGGGGGGCCGCTGCCCCCCCGATGGCCCCCGGGGGTGGTCTGCTTTCGCGGAGGCTGGAGGATGCTTCCCTCTCCCCCCAAATCCGGTTTTTCCCTTTTTGGGCCCCTACCTTTTGTCGTCCTCCGATCCACTTCCCCACCGTCATTTCCTCCTCCCCACCGGGGCCCACGGGTTTTTGGGGGAGGCCCCGGGAAAACGTTTTCCCGGGCATCTCTGGGCCTACCTTCCCTCCACCCTTCCCCCCGGCCCCTCTTTTGCCTCTTCCTCCCCCGACTCCTCCGGGGGACGATCCCCCCCTTTTTTTTCCCCCCTCACCCGGGTGGGGGCTCTGCCCCGTCCCTGAAAAAAAGCCCTCCCTTTTTCCCGGTCACACCCCCGCCGAAGTGCCCACCCTTGCTCCCCTTTTTCCCCCCGGGGGGGGGGGGGGGGGGGGGGGGGGGGGGGCCCCCCCGGTTCCCCCCTTTCCCCCCGGGCCCCCCCACCCTTCCCCCGCAAAACCCCCCTTTTTTCCCCCCCTTTCAACCCTTTCCCCCCCGGGGATTCCCCCCTCTGGGTCCCCACCGCGTCCCTCCCCAAAACCCCCCCCCCCCCACCCGTTTTTTGGCCCCTTTCCCCCCTTTTCCCCTCCTCTCCAAGATCGCCAACCCCCCCCCCGGTCCCCTCCCTCTCCCGTCCCTTCCAGCGTCGATTCCCTAGGGCCCTTCCCCCCCCCCCATTTTTTGGGTTCCGCCCCCACACTCCCCCCTCCCCCTGCCAGGGGGCCCCGTGGAGCCCTGGGGTCTTCCCCCGGGAATTCCCAGGCGGCAAAAAAAAAAACGGGCATGGTGCTCCTCGACCTTGCCCGGCGTTCGACTCCGCCCCCCCCCCTCCCAGCTCGTCTCACGGCCTTTTTCTCCACCGACCTCCCTCCTCACCTGGTTTTCCCCCCTTATTTGCCGTACCTGGGCGGGGCGCTCCTTTCCCCGGGGGCGGGTGGGGGGGTCCCCCCCCTCTCGCCCCCCGGGGGCCCATCCCCCGCCGGGGGGCCCCCCCCCGGGCCCATCCCCAGCCCCCTCCTTTTTTGCCCTACACATCGCCCCCCCCCTTCCCCCCCCCGGTAAAAACCTACCTAGGTCCAATTGCCCACGACAAAACCCCGCATCCCCCGCCTCTTCCCTTTCCGAGGGGGGCTCGCGACCCCCCCCTCAGCCTTTGGCCCTCTTTTCCCCTTTCCCCGCCCCCCAATTCTTTTCTCACGGCATCGCCCAAAAAAACCCTCCAAGTCCTCCCCCCGTTTTTTTTCTCCCCACACCCTGCAGGGGGGGCTCCACCCCCCACTCTTTCCCCCCATACCATTTCCCCGGGGCACCCTCCATTTTCCATCCTCGGGTCCTCCCCCGTCGCCCCTTTACTTCATCCCCCCATCTTTCCCTTTCCCCCTTTTCCCCCCCCCGGTTCCCTTCCGTCATGGCGCAAATTGGGGCCCCCATTTCCTCCGCCCCCCTCTTCCGGCTCTCCCCTGCCATTTTTGACCCCCGTTTAGCCCCTGTCCCCCTTTCCCCCCTTTTTTCCTATGCCCAGCCCCCCCCTGGGCCCTTTTTTCCCATTCCCCAAAATCTTCGCCTCCACTCGTTTTCCCCTTCTTCCTCGGGTTTTTCGCCCCTTTCTTGGCTTTTTTCCCCTTCCCCCCCCTTTTCCCCCCAGGTCTTTCCCCCGGGGGGCCCTAAACCCCCGCCCCTTTCCCCCCACCACCCACCCCCCCCCCCCCCCCTTTTCCCCCCCGCCAAATTTCATTCCCGTTGCCTTCGTCACCCCAAACCCCACTTTCCCCTTTTCGCTGAAAACCCCCTCCATTTTCCCCCCTCCCCAACCCTGCCGACCACCTTCACCACCCACCTCCGTCCCTTTTGTCGTCGGACGAGGGCCCCCAACGGCCCCCCGGCCGGGGGCCCGGAGGATGACAGGCTCAGCCCCAATTTACAGCTTTCCCGACCACCAATGACCTTCCACCCCCTTTCCCCGTCACCCTGGACCTTTTGCCACCAAACCAAAAAAATACAAATTTCCTTCAAAACCCTCTGAATCATCTTCCCCGGTCCTCTGCTTCAAATTCACCCCTGCTTCCAATGGGAGGCCCCAAACCCCCCTGAGTGCACTCCTTTCCTTTTCCCCACCCGTCACTTGCCCACCGCCCACCAAATATATTTTCCCCCAATTTTTCTGCTCTCCAAGGACACGCGGGTCGGAGGGGTTTGTTTTTAAAAGTTTTGTGGGGATATATTTTTTTTAAATGTAAAGATGTTGTGCAATAAAAAGGGCCCGGTTTTGCCACCTAATTTTTTTTGGCGGGGGTTTGGGGGTTTTTTCCCCCCCCCCCAATTAAAAAAAAAAAAAAAAAAAAAAAAAAAAAAAAAGATTTTCCCCGGGGGGGGAAAATTTGATGAGTCCCCTTTAACAATTTTTTTTTTTTTGTGCCCCCTTTCCCGCGCTGGGGCCGGTAACACAAAACGTGCAGTTTCATTTTTCATTTAAAACCACAGGGAAAACCCCCCCCACATTCCCGGAAAAAAAAATTAAAAAAAGACCCGGGAAAAAAAAGACGAAACCATGCCCAATCCCCCCTTTGGGGCCCACCAAAACAAATTTATGCGAACCCCCCCGAGTTTGCATCTCCTCCCCCTTTCCCCCCTTTTTGGGCGCGGGGTCCCAGGGGGGGGGGAGGGGGCACCCCGGGGCCCAATTTCGCCCCGGGGGCACCGTTTTTCGACCCCCCCTCCCACTTCTCCCCCCGCCGTTTTTTTTTTATCATGAAATGGAAAATTTTTTCGAGATCGGGTAATAACAATACATTCGCATTTTTTGCCTGTAAGAAAAATTGTTTTAAAAGGTTGTTTCAAACACTGATTTTTTAGGAAAAAATTTTTTACGTGGGTAGGCCCGAACGAGCCAAGTGGGCCTTCCTTTTTTTTGCACCTCGAACTATTTTCTCGAAAAAAGTCGTGTTTCGAGGAGGTAAGGGTTTGGGGGAATAAAAAAATTTTTTCCCTACAAAATCTTTGGGAATTTTTTTTAAAACGAATGTTTACAAGCACCAATTTTTTAATTTAAAATTGAATATTAATACAACAAAATACATAAACTATTAAAAATTTTTTCCCTTTCCCCCCCCCCCCCCCCCATTTTTAAACCTTTTAAAAAAATAAAAAAATAATGCCTTTTGGCCCAAAAAATTACACATTCCACAAACTTAATTCTTTAAAAAAGACCTTTTTTGCCCCCTTTTCCCCACATTGAAAAAGTTAAAAACCCCAACTTATACAAAAATGCAATGCACGGAAAAGTTTTTAAAAAAAAAAAGCGCGAAAAGCAGTCCCCCGATACCAAAAATTACGCGCCCCGAGTTTCCCCCCCAAAATTTTGGGGGAAATTTGCAAGGGGGGTCCCCCCCGCAACCGAATGCAAAAGGAAGGCCTCCCCAAACCCCCTTTTTTAAGGGGGCCCCCCCTGGGGTGATTTGGAGGGGGGTTTTTTTTTTTTTTTTTTTTTTTTAAGGGGTTTTTTTGGCTTTTGGGTTTTTGGAAAAAAAATTTAATTTGGGGGGGGGGGCGGCGGAACCCCCCTCCAAAAAAATTTTTGGGGGAGACCCCTTTTTTGGGGGGGTTAAAATCCCCCCCCCGGGGGTTAATATAAAACCCCGCTTGATCAGGTTTGCCCCCCCCGCCAGGGGAAAGTATGCCGAGTGTGGTTCCCCCCCAAATTCAATTTCAGAGTAACTGTTTTCAAAACGTTTCGATACATCAAAAAGGGGACCCCTTAAAAACAAACCGACCCCCAAAACCCTACAAGCCGGGGGCCGGGGGGCACTTTAAGGCCCCCAGAAATAACGAAAAAAAAAAAAAAACCTAGATATCAAAAAAAGTCTTTGCAACCCCAAGTAGAAAAATTTATTTTTTTTATAAAGACCATCCAAATGTCCCCCCCCCCCCCAAGCCTTAATTACTATTTCTGCCGCTGGTGGGCAGAAGGCAAAATTTTTGATTTCCACACGCGTTAGTTTTAAGAAACAAAAAAATCAATGTTCTAGGTACGCTCTTCGTTTATTTTCCCCCACCCCCACCCCAGTTGAACTGGGCCCGAAAAAAACCTCGATTTTGCAGTGCCCCAAAGATTTTTTTCCATTCCCACATAAAACCCCCATACAACTAAGTTCACCGCCCTTTAGTCTGCAGTCGCAGCAAGAGAGCGCGCGGTTTCTTTGCCGAATTAAACCAACCCGCAAGTTTCTGATGAGCCTTCAAATTTGAAAAATTTGAAAAAAAAATGTTAAATACCCCCTAATAAAATACTTACCTAATGGAAATCGAAATCAGGGGTTTTTCCGACAGCTAAATCCCCATAAAAAAACGCCCCCGTGGGACATACGCACACAAAAACTTCAACCCGGGGGCCCTTTTTACTTCAACTCTTTTTTTATAACAGATGCTAAATATTTTTTAGTCCCGCTTGGTTTCCCTTCAAACGCAAGATTTGGGGGTCGTGAATTTTTTGCTTTTTTTTTTGAAGCCAGATTCGTCTATTCTGCAGAAATTTTTTTTATTTTTTCGCTTGTGTTTTCTCCCTTGCAGGTTGTGCCCCGAGTTGTCGAAAAACGGCTGCCACCTGTGTGTTTTTTTAGAACTGTTTGTGCTGTGTATTGTGAAATTTTATCACTGCGATTTTTTTTATTTTTTATTTTTTTATGTTTGTGCCTGGCCCGGGCCCCGACCTAAAGGGAGGTGGATGGGGGGCGCCTGCGAAAGGGGCCCCGCCACGAGAAGCCGAACCGGGGGAGCTGCCCCCCCCCGGGTTTTTAGACCAGTTCCTCAGGTCGAAAACCCCCCGGCCCAACCACTCCCAATTTTCCCACCGATTTCCCCCTTAAATCCGCCCCCCCCAAAAAAAAACCACACCGCCTTTTCCTTCTCCGTTGCACCATTTCCCGCATCCACACTGCCCCGAAAAAGTAAAAATTCTTCCGCACCTTCATCTCCCACACCTTTATTACCCGAAACCTTTTGGCCCCCCCCTCAGCGGAAAAGGGCCCCGCTTTTTGGACGTGTCGCGGCGTTTCCCCCGCGCACGTTCACAGCGCCACCCCCCTACGGCTTTTATCATCTTCAGGGGGGCGTTCTGTGGCGACAGCAGGGGGCGTTCGCCGCCAATACACTCGCTTAAAACCCATTTTGACCTGGTTTTACATTTTTCCACCGACCCTCTTTTCCCCAGGGACATGCCTTCTTTTTTTCCCTCCCCCTTGCGATTCGGCCCCCTGTCCCCCCACATTTACTGTTCTTTTTGCCATCTGTAACTATGATTTCCCCCCCACCTACCGCCCCACATCCCCCCGGGGTCACACAGTGGCCCGCCCCTGCACGCCTCGCAAATGGAAGCCAGCCTTCGTGCATTCACCCCAAATCGGCCACTCTGTCGAGATTTTCCCGCCCCCCCCTTCTCCAGCTCCTCTGCCACCTATCCTCCTGCGCTGCTCCCCCCCGTTGGTCTTCTGAATCATCGCCTTTTGCTCCGATCCTGCTTTTTGGATCACCGATGCCCCCCCCCAACTTAGAGTCTACCACCGCTGGAAACGCCGCCGCGTTTTCCCCTTCCCCCGCCCCCGCTGGAAAACCGGTGTCACGTTGCCCCCTTTTCCGTTTTTTTTCCTCCTGCCCCCCCCCACTCCCCCTCTTCCTCCCGCTATACCGGTTCTGTTCTTCATCCCCCCCATTTTCTGCTTCTTACATGATTACTTTTTTTGTAAATTTTTACTTCGATTTTTCCTCGTCCGGCCCCCCCCTGTCCCTTTTGTTAATCCCGGGCCCCCCCCCCCCAGCTCATCACCCCGCCAAACCCACTTCGTGTCTACCACCTCCTTCCCTTGTTTTTTCCACCCAGCCTCCACCACCCTTCCCTTTTTGCTTTGGCCGCCCCGCGGTGGTCTCTCCTTTTCCTATTTTTTTTTTCCCCTTCTTGTGTATCCTCCCCGGGTTTCGCCACCCCATCCCTTTCGGCTCCTTTTTGCTTCCTCTTTCTTTCCCGTCCCTTTTTCCCCGAACGTCTTTTCCGACCGCCTCCCCCCCTTCCTTCGTCGCCCCCCTGCTTCCCTCTTCCCCCCAACCCCGGCGTGGGGGAGCCAGTCTGGGTGTTGTGTGCCGGGGCCTTTCACCTGATCACCGCTCACCCTGGACACGTCGCCTTCACCGCTGACTCCCCACACCTGCTCCTTGCATCGCACGTGGGGGGCCCCCCTGCCGACGTCCACGGGAAACCGAGGGTTTTTACGGGGGCCTCCAATTCCCCGCCGCCGTGGCCGTTGCCCTTTCCCCCCCCCCGGTCCTGCCAGCGTGTCCACCTTAACCGGTTTCCCCCCCCCCTTTCTACCTCGGGATGCCCTAGTTGCGACCCCCACCCCCCCTGCTGCTCCCCCCCCTCCTCCACTTTTTAAAACCTTCCAAAAGGTTTTCCCCCCATGGGCCCGTTTTCTAAAAGCCCCCTTTTACCGATTTTTCCACCTCTTCCCCCACTTCTACCTTACCCCTCATGCCCCGGGTCCGCCGTCCGTCCACCCCTCCATTTCCATCCTTCTGCCACCCCCTTTTACTGCAAAAGGCCTCCTCGCCCCGGGCCGCCTATTTCCTGCCCCATCTCCCCCCCCCCAAAAACCTTTTTTCCCAAGCAGCCCCCCCAAACTCCAAACAGCGGGCCCCCCCGGTTTCCCTCATGCCCCCCCTTCCCCCTTTTAAAAAGACCCCACCCCTTCTACACGGATTTTAAACCAAAGGATCACTCCTTCCTTTCCAACACCTCACGACCTCGGCTACCGCCCCCTTCACTTTTCCCCCCGTCCCGACAACGCGTCGACCGCATTGTCCTTAAAAAAAGGCTCCCTCCTCCACTTTTCCCCCAAAATACTCTTTTCCGAAACCTCCTTGCCATAAATTTTCCCCTTTGGCTCCATTACCAAGCTCCGCGGGTTTCCCCCACCTCTTTCGACCCAAAACCGTTTCCTCATCCCACTTTTTCACCCGGGGAGGCCAGCACCCTTCTACTCCCTCCGTAACCTTGGCTGCTGGGGCTTTTCTGTTAGGAAAAAAAACCGTGGCTCGGGGCGGGTTTCCCCCAGTGTTACCGCTGCCCGGGGCTGGGCCATTATCGCTCCGCCACCGTGATGTCTCCTGCTTCAAATTGCGCCGGGGGGCCCACCCACTGGGGGGGGGCAGGGAAAACCTCCCCCCCCCGGCACGGACCCCCCAGGAAAAAGAAAAAGGGGGGCGTCAAATGCGAGGGTGGCATATCGCCACTTTCCCTTTCCCTTTTTCCCCAAAAAATTCAAAAACCTTTTCCTTTTGCCGCCATCCCCTCGCCCTCTGTTTTCCATTCTTCTTCTGGGGCCCCCTGCAAAATCCTGCCCCTCCCGATGGGCGCTTTCCCATCGCCCCGTTTTTCCTGCGCTCCGCATAACCCTGGTTTCCCGTCCCCTCCTTTCGGCCCGCTTCTTTGCACCCACGGGGTCCCCCATCTCGGCCCCCTTCCTTGGCCCCATCCCCCATCCCGCGCCTTTTCTTTTCCCCCTTTTTGTAAACCCGCCACCCCGCGTGTCTCCCTCTCCTCACTCCGATTGCGCCCCCCCCCCCCCTTCCCCCCTTTTCAAGAACTAGTTCTTTCCTACGCTCCCCACCCCCCCGTTCATTTCCGCCCAAAAAAATCTCGTCCCCTTTTCCCCCAGCCCGCCCCCCTTTTCCCCAAAGATTTTGACGTCCCTTTAACATTCCTGTTCCTTTTTTTTTAAAAGATTCCCCCTCCCCCCCTTTTAAAACCCTCATTTGGAATACCTTTCCCTCCTTCCTAAAACTTCAAAAGACCCCGCATTCCCCTTTTTCCTCTCATTCCCCCCGATATAGTTTTCCTCTCGGAAAACCCCGGGTTGCCCCTTGAATCCCCTCCTTTTTCCCCGGTTACGCTATCCCCCGGCCCCCCACCGCGGGGGGCGGCCCCGGGGGGGGTGGGTCGCTCTCCCCCTTCCCCGTCCATCCCTCACCCCCCCTCCCCTTCCCTTTCTCTCTCCCCCGCGGCTTGAGGCGGTCGCCGTGCGGGCTCCACGGGTCATCCCTATGCCCCTTTCCCTTGTTTTTATCTACCTTCCCCACAGTTCCCCTTTTCCACTCCCCGACATTTTTAAGCCCTCCCCGGGCCCCCTCGAGCACACGTCTGGGGGGCGGGGGAAATTTAATGCCCACCCCCACCCCTACTGGGGGCGTCCCTCGCCCAAACCGGCGGGGGGAGCTTCCCTCCGACAACCCCCCCCTCCGGCACTCCCCATTCCCCCGCTTTCCCCCCCCCGGTTTGACCCTACCTTTTCCCTTCCCCGCTCCGCCGCTCCCCGTGTAATCGATTCGCTCCTTTTTCCCCCCTCGCCCCCTACTTTTTTCCGACCTTCTCACCGTCACTTTTTGGGGTTTCCCCCCGATCCCCCCTTCCCGGTTTTTTTTTTAACCCTTCACACCTGCCCCCCAAAAGCCAAAAACCCCCCCCTTTCCCTCCCTTCGTTTTCCGGCAGGGTGATGGGGGTTTTCGCCCGCCCCTGTCCCCCCACCCTCGACCTGGGCCGCTCCATCCCCTCCCCCTGCCCATAGACCTGTTTTCCCTCCTCGCCACCCGGTTTTCCCTCCAATCCGCGGCTTCGGCCCACATTCCTTTCCCTTTCCACTCCCCCTTCTCCCCCTTTCCCCCCCCCCCCATCCGTCTGCCCCTCGTCCGCAACATTTTCCCCCCGGCCGGGTGGGGAGGCCCCCCGCGGTCCCCCCCCCCGGGTTGGTTTGGGTGTACCCTCCCGGGGTGCGGGGGGCCGCTGCCGCCGGAGGTCCCCCCCGGAGGGGGTCTGTGCGCGGGGGGGCTCGGAGGATGCATCCCTCCCCGCAATCGGTTTTCCCCCTTGGGGCTAACCTTCGTCTCCCCCCGATCCCACTCCTACCGTCTTTTCCTCCTCTCACCCCGGCCCACGGGGTTTTTTTGGGGGGGACGGCCCTCGGATCGTCCGAGGGGCACTCCTTGCCTACCTTTACTCCCCCCTTCGCCTCGGCCCCTCTTTCGTGCCTCTCCCCTCCGACTCCTCCGGCGGGGGCGATCCCCCATTTCCCCTCGACCGGGTGACTCTTCCCCCGTCCCCCGCGTTGGTGGGGGTCCCCCCCGGGTCCTTTTCCCCCCCGCGTCCCGGGGTGGGGGCCCCCCCTTCCCCGCCCTTTTTCCTGGGCCCTGTCCCCTTTTTTGGTCCGCCCCTTCCCCTTTTTTTCCCCCCCCTTTTGGTCCGGGTGTTTTTTCCCCCCGGGGCCCCCCCCCCCGTCCCCCCCGGGCCCCCTTTTCCCCCGTTCCCCCCCCTCCCCGGGGGGGTCCATCTTCTGTTCCTTTTGGGGGGCTTTCCCCCCGGTTTTTGGGTTGATCCCCCCCCCCCGGTTTGGGGGCGTGGGATTTTTTGGGGCAGGGGGGCCCCCCTGCTCCCCCGAAAAAAGCCCCCCCTTCCCCGGGCCCCCCCCCCCGCGAAGTGCGCCCCCTTGCTCCTTTTTCCCTCCGCGCATCCACGCCCCTGGTTTTGACTCCCCCGCCCCCCCCCTGCTCCCAAAAACCTTCCTCGCAAAGCCCCTCGTCCCCCTTTTTTTACCCCCCCCCGTCAACCCCATCCTCCTCCATTGTATTTCCCCCCCCTGCTGGAAAAAACCGCCCCCCGTCGTTTCCCCTTTTCCCCAAACCCGGAAGGCCCCCCCACCCCACCCTCGTCCTATCGGGCCCCCCTTTCCCCCCCGCTTCCCCCCTTCCTCCCCCAAGATCGCCGAACGGGTCCCCCTCCCCGTTCCTTCCACTGTCGATTCCCCAGGTCTCCTTCCCCCCGCACCAGTTTTGGCTTCCGCCCCCCATTAAAAACCCCCCACCTCCCATGCCATTGCCCGCGTGGAGCTCCCGGGGGGTTCCCCCATTTTCCCCGGCGGCCCAAAAAAAACACGGGATGGGCTCCCCCGACCCCGGCCCGTCGGTTCGATTTCCGTCCCCCCCACCCCCAGCTCGTCCCAACGCCTTGCTCCACCGAACCTCCCCCCCTCACCTGGCCCCCCTTTTCTGCTGTACCCGGACGGTCCCCTCCTTCCGGTTTTCGGGGGAGGGTACCCTCTTCCCCCCCCCCGCCCATCCCTGCCCCCGGGGTCCCCTCAGGGGGGCCATCCTCAGCCCCCCCCCCATTCCCCAAACCATCGCCCACCTCTCCCTCCCCCCGGGACCCACCTATTCCCCCCTTTTGCCGAAAGACCCCTGCATCCCCCGCCTCTTTTCCCTTTTTTCCAGCGGGGCTTTGGGGCCGGCGACCGCCCCCCAGCCGGGGGCCCCCTTTTTCCCCCCCCCCTTTCCCAATTTTCTTATCTCACGGCATCGCCCCCCAACTCCTCCAAGTTCCTTCCGTTTTTTTCCCCCCCGCTATACCCCCAGGGGCTCCACCCCCCGCTCTTTCCGCATCCCCCCCATTTCCCTGGTCACCCTCCATCCCCAACCCCCGGCTCCCCTCGTCGCTCCTTTACATTTCATCCCCCCCATCTCGATTCCCCGCGCCCGTTTTCCGTTCCGTATGGGGGGAATTTTGGCCCCCATCCCCCCCCCCCCTCTTTTCCGGCTCTCCCCCTGCCATTTCGACCCCCCGTTTTTCCGCTCCCTATCCTTCCCCCCCTGACCTATCCAGCCCCCACCCGGGGCCCATTCCCCCCCAACTCCCAATCTTCGCCCCCCCCTCACTCGTTCCTTTTTCCTCGGTCCCCTTTGCCTTCTTCTTGGGGCTTTCCCCGTTCCACCCCCCGCCGACGGCTGCCCGTACAGCCCTCCCCCCCCTTCACTTTCCCCCTCCTCGCCCCACGCTCCGCCCCCCCAAATTTCTTCACCGGGTTTTTTTCCTTTTTGGGGGCATTTCCCCCAACCCCTACCCGCCTTTCGTGAACCCCCCCAGTTTTTCCCCCCTCACCCTCCCACCACCTTTTTCCCCCCCACCGACCACCGCCCCGTCGTGGGGCGGACAGGGCCGACATCGCCCCCACTGCCCCCGGGGGCCCGGGGAGGTGGAAAAGAAATGGGGCTTTTCCCCCCCCCGATTTTAAAAAAGGGCTTTCGGGGGCCCCCCCCTTTGGAACCCCCTCACCCCTGCTTTCACGCCCTGGGGAACCCCCCCCCGCCACCAACCAAATACATCCCCCTTCACCAATTTAAAAAATTCCCCCCCCAATTCCCCCCTTCCCCGCCCCTTCCCCCCGGGTTTTTAATTCATCACCCTGGCTTTTCAAAATGGGGGGACTTCCCCAAAACCCGCCTGGGGTGCACGTTTTTTCCCCCCCCTTTTTCCCCAACCCCTCCCAAAACCTTTTCCCCGCAGCCCACATAGTATTTTTTTTCCCCCCAATTTACTGTCTCAAGGACACGCGGGGTGGTAAGGGTTTGTTAAATGTTTTTTTGTAAATTTTTGTTAAAAAAAAAGTTAGATTTTGGCTAAAAAAGGCCTGCGTTTCCACCAAAGAAATTTTTTGGGGCGGGTGAGGGTTTTTCCCCCCCTCGCCCATTTAAAAAAAAAAAAAAAAAAAAAAAAAAAAAAAATAAAAAATTTCCGTTGAGGGGAAAAAATTTGATGAGTCCCCTTTAACAATTTTTTTGTTGTGCCCTGCTCACGCGCTGGGGGCCTAAAACACAAACGTGCAGTTTTATTTACATTTATCCAAGCACGGGAAAAACCTCCCCACATTCTCCGGGAAAAATTAAAAAAAAGAACCTGGGAAAAAAATTCGACGTCCTACTCTCACTCCTCCTTGCTCCATCGCCCGCATTTTTTTTTCGACCCCCCCCGATTTGGGGACTCCCTTCGATTTTTCGGGGGCCGGGGCGAGGAGGGGAGGGGGCAACCCCCGGCCCCAGTCGCCCGGACCAAAATTTTGCGACGCTCCCCCCACTTTTTCCCCCCTTTACTATCATGAAATGGGAAAAAATTTTTCGGATCGGGTACATAACAGATACTTCTGATTAAAGCCTGTAAGGGGAAAAATTGTTAAAGGCGTTGTTTCAAACACTGATCTTTTAGGAAAAAAAACCCCGGGGTAGGCCCCCCAAGAGCCAAGTGGGCCTTCCCTTTTATTGCACCTCGAACTATCTTCTCGACACAAAGTTTTTTCGAGGGGGAAGGGTTAGTGAATAAAAAAAATTTTTCCTACACATACTTGGTGAATTATGTTTTTAATTCGAATGTTTACAAGCACAATTTTTAATTTACAAATTTAATTAACATACAACTACAAATTTAATTTTTCCCTCCCCCCCCCCCCCCCCCCCCCTTTTTAAAACCTTTTTAAATTTTAAACAATTAAAAGCCCCTAATCTGCCAAACAATTACACGATCCAAAAAAACTAAAACAAAATTTTAACAAAGAAAAATTTTTTTCCCCATTCCACACATTGAAAAAGTACACAACATTAAAACAAACGCAATGGGCCCGAAATGTTTTTTTTTAAACACCGGGGGCAGCGCGAACGCAGTCCCGTACCCAAAAAAAATTACGGCCCGGGAAAATTTTACCCCATTTGGGGGAATCGCAGAGGTCGCCAACCCAAGTGAAGGAAAGCCCTCAACCCTGGGGGGGGAAACCCCCTTTTGATCAGGGTAAACCCCTACGCCAGGTAAGTAAAGCCGATTGGGGGTTCCCCCCAAATTCATATGTTGCCCACGAGTAAAAACGTTTTTTAACACTGTTTTTTATACTTTAAAAACATGCCCCGAAAAAAACTTAAACCTGACCATAACCTCTAACGCCGGGTGGGGTAACACCGGGCCCCCCCCCTGAAATAACGAAAAAAAAACCTTCAATCATAACAGGCCTGCAACCAAGTTTGAAAACATTTTTTTTATTATCACAGCCACCGAAAAAGTGCCGCCGGCCAAGTCTTATAGTTTTTCTAATTTTTCTGCCGCTGGGGGGAGACGGGGGGAAAAACTTCGATTTTGCCCAACCAGCTTACGTTTAATGAAACAAAAAAAGTCGAATGTTTTTTATGCGTACGCTCCAGTGTTACTACCACCTCACACCAGTTGAATCCCCCCGAAAATCCTCGATTTTTTCAGCTGCCAAGATTTTTTTTTTTTTCCCTCCTACATACAACCTCCAACAAAAACAAGTTCTACCGCCCATTTAGTCAAACGTGCAGCCCCAGAGAGCGCGCTGGTGCTTTTGCCGAAAATTAAAAAACCCAAATCGCC